>CM022706.1:50635862-50876798 GCA_012295165.1 Asparagus setaceus | reverse complement strand
TCTTCCATTGAAGTCACGAAAAAGGCATTAGGAGCGAATGCATCTAGAGTTGGCGAACAATAGGTAAAGCTACTTACCTCCTCACGATGGAATTAGCTTGCCTGTACTCGTTAGATGCATTTGTCTGCGATCCTTCAAAAGGGCAAAAGCAAAGAGACAATTAATGGAGTCACAATTCGAGTAGTTCAATTCTATTAAGCCATCTAGAAGAGGAGTTATCGATGTTAGATGTGCACGGGTTCACGAATGGGTCCTACATCGGCCTCCTCCATATAGCTCCATACATCTGAGTAAAACTTGGCTCGGCATGGCGAGCTGGGCCAGTGAATTGCGGTGAGGAAAATCAAAACCCGAATCATAATCTCTAAAACCCACGCATGCAAGCGGAGAAAGCGTTAGTCTCAAAAGCGAAAACTTCAGGTTACATCATGGCGAATGTTACCTCCATCGTTGGATGTCATTTGGTCAAGTCTATATCAAAGGACCGAGAATTCAGAGTCTTATGGGCTAATCTCTTTCGTTTAACCCCTCGAGAAGGTGAAATTCCTCTTCTTAGTGATTTTCACGAAAGTTCAGTTGGATGAGAATCAATAGAAAGGATGAAAGCGAAGGGAAAAAGAGAGTACCAAGGTTGCGACCTCGCGGTCCTCTTCTAAAGTCCCGACACAAAATGGTAAAATTCCCCTCGGCCTCAATCAATGGATGAGTTGCGGCGCTTCCTCCCGAACTTGGCGGCATCGGGGATGTCAGTGTCGGCTTCCGCCTTGATGCTTGACCTGGAGTGCAGAGATAGCCCTCCGCGGGGGCCGGCTGTTAGCTACTAGCCAACTACAATGAAGGAATGTCGACTCGGTGGCGGTCGAGCTGGAGGCTGAATCTAGCACGGTACATCCCATGGCTCCACAACCATGCTCGAAGGCCATCCACAAGTCCACCTCGAGTGCAGGGTTGTCGATTCGGGTTCCCAACATAAAGTTGGTTAAATGAGCTGGCGGAAAAACAACGAGGGAAAATAAGGCTCAATGAAGCATTCCTCCTTTACCGGAAGATGAGATACGATATTCACTAGCAGGTTAAGCGACCAATGTCAAGTGAAGTCTGTCTTCCGGCACCTCCTCGTCGACCAAGGACTCACCATATTGGCCAGAATCGAGGAAAATCACGGAAAAGATCCACCCTTTGTGAATGCGCATGTTTCTTGATCTCTACAAAGCCACGCCCTTCCATCGCAATCCTCTACCAACCGCAAGAAAGGAGTAGCGAATATGGGGAACGAGTCCCGACATCATGTCGGAACGATGAAAAGGACCGAGCCATCAAATAGGTATATGGGAGCTCTACCGGGCCGGAAGAATGCGTGATGATGGCTCGTCTTTTCCGAGTAGCGCTTCGGACTATATCCGCAAATCCACGGTGAATATTGGCCACCATTACGGAAGGAGAGAGTTCCTTCTTGTGGGCAAAGGCGAGCTGCGGGATAAAGGACCTACAAAGGTAAAGCATCATCGATTGATATGGAACCACATTTCTTTTAGCCGCATTGCAAGATAGCCGCTAGAAGAGTTGCCTGCTTGATAGGCTTTACCGCACGTAAAGGTTGCAAACTTGGTCCCCGGGAAAACCATCTTCGCGAAATGAAAGTGATAAGAGTTAGCTTCGACCTCTCGACGCTTCATTAACCTTCAAGGAGTGAGCTGCAACAGTTACATATTTTATTTATCCTCCAAATGTCGGAACAAGTAATTGGCAAATTGTTTCGACTCACTTGCATTTCCTTTTGGCCAAGGTCTCGATTGGGCCAGAGCTATATGATAATGACAAGTGAGATCCCACAAAATTTTGGGACGATCGTGTGTTTCTTCACCGACTCGGCCTCGATTGGAAGGAAATACTCTTGATACAAAGATCTCCCCATGGGTAAATCGAACCGATACATCTCATGTAGAGCCACCAACTCGCCGCGGTTTCGTGGAAAATGTATTTGAATCGATTGTAGAGCTCATAAGGCTAAGAAATGATTGACGGATTGGAAGGCCATACATGGTGACATCAATCACCAATACTGACCGCAGTTAACGGTTCTCCATCCCATCTACCGAGGACGAAGTTGGTCGCCACCCCACCAATGTTTACCCGATGAGTGAACCTACCGTAAAATCTATGACTAGATGACGGGCATCTCGCCCCAGCCAGAAGCAGGCGATTCTTCGTGAGTCGGTGCGTGAACAAAGAGCTCATCACGGGCGGTGTGTCCAACCTACAACCCTGGGTGAAGGCCGATGACGCCGATTTGCTGGAACCCGGAATCGGGTCGCCGGGTAATAACCGCAATGAATATGATCACGCCCTTCGGCCGACGCCAGACATACCGTCACGGCGCAGTGTCCGAGATCACCAATGAGAGCCGACGGTATCCAGGAATATACAAGGGACCTCCGCCGCCTTGGTTCAACCACCGCCGCCTCGACCAAAGTCAGATCCGATCCTTAACTGAGTCAATAGATAATCTATTTTTCGCAAAGGTTCAGTAGAGTTGGTGTCTCTACGAAAGTGGCGATCGGGTGACTAATCGCCTGAGAATGCGGAACTCCCCTCAAATACGATCGCTCACGATGTGCCGGTGCAAATTGAGGCGATAAAAATCGCGATCATCACACGAGGAATAATAGTCACTATGACGTCCATCAACCGCCGTAGCCAAAGCCCCGAGGAATAATCAATCAAATCGTAAAATATTCAGCTAGTAAATGGTGTTGAATTCATCTTACATAGATTGAGTCACGACCTTATAACGGTATGACGATTTCACCCGTGATCGAATACCCGAGAACGATAAATATAGTCACAGAAACCAAGCGCAATATATTCCGCTCTACTGAGCAAGGGTACTGTATGAAATCGCCCCGCTAAAGACATCGTGACGGGTGATGACCAAGCAAAACCAACTGGCAGGAAGGCCGTCCCCACAAAGGAGGATTTCGCTCTTCCCAATCGCCACAAAGGAGAACGGCTACCATAACGAGTGTACACAACTGGAAGCGGCCGGGTCCCCATGGAAGGAGGATTTTGGCTCATCCCAATCGCCACAAAGGAGAGCAAGCGGGATACAACGCGGTATATAATGGTGAAGATAATAACGCTTAGACGCACTACCAAAGAAGGAGGCGCGGCATTCACGCCGCAGCGAAGTTGATCGACCCTTTGAACATGAGATCTCCGGCGACGACATCGAAATCGAAAAGAGGACGAATAAAGTCAGATATGCGCTTGGAAAAAAATCAGCAAATTTAGCATAAAGGAAACTGGCCGGTCGTCGTGGTATCGCCAACCATGACCAGGCACCGGACGGGTGCCCCGCTCAACCAGACTGCCGCCGGGCGCCGGCGAGAACGAAGCACGCAGCGCTTACCGAGACCGTAGCGCCTGTGCGCCGGCAGGCCGAAGCCCGCGCCGGCCGGTGACCGAAGCGCCAGACTTAAGGCTGGCCGTGGCCGAAGCTCGCAGCACTGTCAGGCCGAAGCCCACTCACAAGGCCGCCGCTCAGCGCTCTCGCTTCTCCCGCTTTGTTGATGACGCTACTGCTCATGCACAAAACAAAAAAAGAGAAAGAAAAGAAGAAGAAGAAGAAAAGACGCCGAAACACTCGCGGCATGTACCTCTGTTTGAGAGAGAGGAGACGGCGAGAGACGAGATGAAGACAAGAGGAAAAGAGCAAGAGGGGGCCGCCTAGGTCGAGAGGCAAAGGAGGTCATGAGTATTTATAACAACTCCTAATGGCCCAAGTCAATTCTAATTAGGACTCTAATCAGCCCCTAATTAGGAGTCCTAATTGAACCTTATCCGATGTCAAAATAGTGCCAAATCAGTCCGTGGATTGGCCCTACTCCTCCGCCAAGTTTGGAAAGATTCTCAAGATTTATTCGCAGTAATAACACCTCGTAAGGATTGCACCGACGCGAAATCAACGCTGCCGCCTAATCCTACCCAACTAGGATTACGGTATAAACAAGCTTCCTAATTTATCGAAGTTCCCTAAGAATATTTCCATAAAAATATTCTTAGGATAACTCGATCGCAGGATTGCATCGACGCCAATCAACGCCGCCTAATCCTACTCCAACTAGGATTACGAGTATAAACCGCTTTCCTAATTTGTCGGAAGTTCCCAAGAGTATTCTCACAAGAAATATTCTTAGGATAACTCGATCGGGGATTGCACCGACTAAATCAACGCCTAATCCTACCCAACTAGGATTACGAGTATAAACCGCTTCCTAATTTTCGAGAAGTTTCTAAGAGTATTCTCACAAGAAAAATTCTTAGGATAACTCGATCGTATGGATTGCACCGACGCAAATCAACGCTGGCCGCCTAATCCTACTCCAACTAGGATTACAGTATAAACCGTTTCCAAGTTTTCAACGAGGAGTTCCCGGAGAATAAAACCATATTCTTAAGGATAACTCGATAACCCTCGATGTCCTCTTACCATAATATCCAAGAGAGGAACAACCCGACGAGGCATGTAAGTCACCGGACAACGGTCTAGTCCCGAGGAACTTCTCCCACTATGAATAATCATATCCCAACAAAGGCCAAAGCGATTCACGAATCAAGGCCAAAGACGATGGTTGAAAGCCAAATGGTCTCTTGTTTTGACAAGGAATCCTTGGAGGATATCTCCATGAAAAGATTAGTCCTCCGCTGTGGGTTAAACCAACAACACACGGATGATGGAAGAAATAGCCGATCGAGGGTTATGAAATTCCATGTATTCGACACAACCAACGCGGTCACCAACAAGGAGTTCACCACATACTGATAAGTCCAAAAGTCCGATGGTTAGTCAAATAACAACCAACCGACACGAGTTAAAAACAAAACTCACCCACCGGCTTGAATCAAGATTTTAACAAGCGGTCGGACAATAAATACTGACACCGTGATCTTATCGAGAAATCCTACAAAGAACTAGATGGTGCGAAAGAATCGAAGACTTGAAGCTATCAGGACCCTCGGCCGTGAAGGCGGGAACCATCATGTCCAAAGCATCCCGGACTCATCAAGAATCGAGGCGAGGCGCTTTGGAGAATTATCTGTGGCGTTGAAAAATACCACAAGATCCGAAACCAACTTCGTGGCGGAAGTCGGCGAATGACAACCATCGAATGATACGGACGTCGAATAGTTGAGGCGAACCGACGGCAAACCAGCGGCGTCACAACACCAGTTTAAGCGGACTTGAGCAGACGATCGGATTCGGGACCGTTGAACGGAGCGAACCAAGAATTAGTCGGAATCAAATCTGAAGACCCAAGCCCGAGAGGCGGAAAAGCCGGAGCGGCGGAAAAGCAGCGCCAAAGCGGCGAAGCTGGCGCCTCGGCCAACAGCCCGAGGTACCTCGGCAAGTGGCGAGGTGGCTCGGCACTTTGGCCGGACCTCCGACCAACAGCGGGCACCTGCAAGGGCGGGGGTAGCCGGCACTTTGGTAGAGCCACCTCGCCAACTTGGTAGAGCCACCTCGACCAACTTGGTAGGGTGGCTCGGCAAAGTGTGGCTCCCTAACTACGATTTGTAAAAGGGGGGTGTCTTCTTCAAGGGGACTCGGAAGGGGATTAGGACAAGATTTGAGCGGGGACTCGAGTTGGATTTTGGGATTTTACGAAGAATTCTTGCGAGATCCACGGCGGTCGGCCTACGGTTAGAGCCGCGGCGAGCCAAGTTCGTCGGCGTCGGATCTAGCGGAACTGAATTTGGGTCGAACTACTGATACCACATGTGGAGTTAAGCTTCGTCTTAATCTCGGGGAGAAATGATTTCTCCTAGTAGATCTCACCGCTCGTGATCCTCTCCTTCGTGAGTGTGATCCCGAAGGCGATCCTCTCTTGAGTGTGATCCCTTAGGCGTTTCGTTTCCTTAGTGAAGCGAGCCCCCTGCGTCTGTAGTTCGAGAACGGGTCTCTACGGATCGGAATTGCTGTGGTGGTCCACGGACACAAAAGTCCGGCACGGGCAAAGAACCCATGGCGAAGATCTCGATATAGAGAGATCCCGTGTTTGTTCGGAAAAAGTTGTAATCTTTTTGATTTTCATTGTAAGCCTTATAAAAAGCGATATTTTTCTTTGAATTTGTTTGGTGAAGTTTGTAGCAGTTCAAATCAATGACAATCAAGCCGACTTTTATCATGAGCGATGCTCAAGGTGGAAATGGTCCAATTCTTCCTATTGGAAGTAATCCAAAACAAGGGAGGATGATGGTGAAAAGATGAAAGAGCTTGAAGATAAAATCAATGCTTTGATGCGATCAAAAGGGTGGTATCCGTGTCAGTATCCTAGAAAGTGGGATTCAATTCCTTACCGAAATTCAATTTGATCAACTTCCGCGCATTTGTGGGAGAGGTCACCTACACAACACGATTTACTTCAAATCACATTTGGGGTGATCTCGAGAGCTTGAGCCTGATAGTTCGGTCATTCGTCCGGTACTTCGCGGGGCTGCCTTGATTGGTATCGAAGAATCAAAGGCTAGGAGCATTAGCTGGCTGGGATGACATAGAAAATTCATTTCTCAATAACTTCTTCGATGGCGACACGAAGTCTCGATTGGAACCCTCTTGGATGAAAAGCGAAGAATGGGGAGACAATTGACACTTCGTTAAGCGTTTCATAATAAGGCCATAAGCGCAAAGATCCAATCAGAGAATTCATATTGCGGGCGTGCCACAATAATCTCTCCATTGATCTGTTGGAAGTCATGGGGGTCGTCCACGGACACAAAAAGTCCCGACACGGGCAAAGAACCCGCATGGCGAAGATCTCGATATAGGATCCTGCGTGTTTGTTCAGGAAAAAAGTTGTAATCTTTTTGATTTTCATTGTAAGCCTTATAAAAAGCGATATTTTCTTGAATTTGTTTGGTATTTGAAGTTTAGCAGTTCAAATCAATCAAACCGGCTTTTATGTGACGATGCTCAAGGTGGAAATGGTCCATTCTTCCTATTGGAAGTAATCCAAAACAAGGGAGGATGATGGTGAAAAGATGAAAGAGCTTGAAGATAAAATCAATGCTTTGTATGCACAGGAAGTCAAAGGGCTGGTATCGTGTCAGTATCCTAGAAGTGGGATTCAATTCCTTACATGAAATTCAATTTGATCAACTTCCGCCATTTGGCGGGAGGGTCACCTACACAACACGATTTACTTCAAATCACATTTGGGGTGATCTCGAGCGAGCCTTTGATAGTTCGGTCATTAAATTGATACGTTACCTTCGGTACGCCTTGATTGGTATCGAAGAATCAAAGCTGAGAACGATGCTGTTTGGGATGACATAGAAAATTCATTTCTCAATAACTTCTTCGATGGCGACAGAAGTCTCGATTGGAACCCTCTTGGATGAAAGCGAAGAATGGGGAGACAATTGACACTTCGTTAAGCGTTTCATAATAAGGCCATAAGCGCAAAGATCAATCAGGAATTCATATTGCGGACGTGCCACAATAATCTCTCCATTGATCACATTTGGAAGTCATGGGGGTCGTCCGCTAACTACATGGAAAGATCACGGAAATCTGAGGAGAACAAAGCGTTTCCTCGGAAGGAAGAAATTTGAAAGAGGCAAAATGGCGGTGACCCCTCGAGTAAATTTTTCCTCTCGTAATAGAGGAAAGGCATCTGTGATGCTATTAGTCAAGCGTCCTTGATTAGGATCGCAAAAAGCTTCTAAATCGAATTCCACGGGACATATTCTTTTCGAGAGGCGAAGAAGTTCGATCATCTTCAAACACCTTCTTGATAACAACAAAATCAAGTTGCCTCGATTACAAATCAAGAGAGGTGATAAGACCAGGACCCTAAATAAATGCGTACCCGCGGGAGGATCCTCCACCCTACTAAGGATTGCTTAGCTCTCAAGGTCATCATCCAAGCCTTGGTTGAAGCCGGCGTCTTAACGGCGAAATAAGCCGAATGAGAACTTCCTCCAATGAGTACAAGAGGTTAAACTGCTCCTCCTTCTTACTCCAATAAGAATATGAGTATAAACTATTCTAAATGAATGCGGCCCAATTTTGCAAAGCTGGGGTGGATAATCTATGAGCAGAGGTCCACTTCGGGTTAAGCGATCAAACCTTCCTACAGTTAGGATTGTCTCAAAATTCCTATCTGGTCAAAACTTCTTCTGATTAGGACCGTGGTGGCGATCAAACTTTCCTACGATTAGGATTGTTTCAAAATTTCTATCTGGTCAAACCTTCCTACTGATTAGGACCATGGTCAAAATCCCTCTCGATTCCTTCCATGAGCAGAGAGGTCCACTTCAATTGAGCGATCAAACCTTCCGGCGGTTAGGATTGTCTCAAATATCTGCACTTCAAACCTTCCTACAGTTAGGACCATGGTCAAAATCCCTCTCGATTCCTTCCATGAGCGAGGGTCCACTTCGAATTGGCGATTAAACCTTAGGCTGTTAGGATTGTCTCAAATATGCTGGTCAAACCTTCCTCTGATTAGGACCATGGTCAAAATCCTCTCGATTCCTTCCATGAGCGAGAGGTCCACTTCCATTGGCGATCAAACCTTCCGGCGGTTAGGATTGTCTCAAAATTCCTATCTGGTCAAACCTTCCTACTGATTAGGACCATAATCAAAATCCCCTCGATTCCTTCCATGAGCAGAGGTCCACTTCAGTTGGCGATCAAACCTTGAGCGGTAAGGATGGTCTCCAAATTTCTATCATGGTCAAACCTTCCTATAGTTAGGACCATGGTCAAAATCCCTCTCGATTCCTTCCGAGAGGTCCACTTTTCAAATTTCTATTCGGTCAAACCTTCCTGATTAGGACCATGGTCAAAATCTCCTCTCGATTCCTTTTATGAATGAGAGGTTTACTCCGATAGAGGTTCGTTTTAAGCCCCAGAGAAGACACAGCGGGGTTCGTTTTAGCCCGAGAAAACACAAACAAGCTACAATAGTGGTGATGTTTCTCGAGGCATTCAATTACAACAAGTGGTGACTTTCAAGATGAAGATGATTAGTCCAAAATGCGACTTGACATTTCAATCTATTCAAATACAAATGCAATAGTTATTGATCCCAAAATATGGTCGAAACGTCAGGGGTTGAAAGCGGAAGCAAAACATGGGCCTCTTCTACAAAGTTCAGCGTTGAGCGAAGCAAAGGCATCTTATCAAAAGTATTCGGACCCTCGATAAAATCTGAGAGAGTCGAAAACTTTGGAGGGTATCTGTAGGCATCAAAATTCTGAAGAACCTCAAATATGACTAAATTATGAGAAGATCGAAGGACAAGCGTCGTCGAAATCTCAAGAAGTCAACACATGAGAAGATTGTGTCTTGCTGGTCGCGAGACCTGGTTTTCACCTCGCCATGGCGAGACACTTGCTTATGTCGCCGTTAGCGAGACACTTGTGTGTGCGCCACTAGCGAGACACCTTGATGTGTTCGCTATTAGCGAGACACTTGTTTGTCTGCGCCAAGCCCGAGACACTTTGATTTATAAGCCGAGACACTTGTTTGTGCTGCATACGGCGAGAACACCTTGTGTCTCGCTACTAGCGAGAACTGCTTACTGTGTCGCCAAAGCGAACAAAATCTTGGCGAGCTCTTGAAGGGTCTAAATCGATCTTTGGTGGGGCCCACTTGACTTTATCGGTAGAGGCGTTTAAATACTTTAATGTCGCGGTTACCGCGAAGATCGCCCACTGGCGTAATTCTAGGAGCATTTAATCGTGCAAAAGCGAGGAAGTTACGGTGGAGGGCGACATTGCCTCGCTAGTTAGCGAGGCGTATCTGCCAGCGCCGGTGGCGTGATACCTGCGCCATGGCGAAGCGGCTTAGCGCGAGGCTTTCGGTGCCGTGCTAACTGCAAATGTGGAGCACTTATGACACTTGTGTTTTCGAGAGCGTTTCCCAAAGATTATAAATACCCTTCGTCGGCTTGGCAGGAAGTCGACCATCGGAAGGGAGATTATTTTCGAGAGGAGGAAAAGTTTATTTCGAGAGAGAGTCCTTTGGTGAATCTTCAAGATCCAAAGTGAACTCCTCATCAAATCAAGAGTTCTTGAAGCTTCCTTGGGAGATTCCTCGAGATTAAGCTTTGCCTTTTCTTGGGAAGAGTAGATATCTTACCTTGCTAAGATATTTGCTGAAGTTCTTGTTTCCTGCGAAGCATCAACTAAACCCGTCGATTCGACGATCGGCTGCTCGGTGGTCCACGGATTACGCATCCCCGGCACAGGCAAAGTCCCACGAAAATAGGAGATCTACACTTGTAGCGTCTTTTGTTTGAGTTTGTGAGAGAGTTATTTAAATTTCTTTGTAACTGAGAACCAAAAGTGTAATTTTCTCAAGTTTTACAAATGGAAACAACTTTCGACTCAAACATACTCGTGTCCGCTCCGGTGGCGTGGGCTTGAGGAGTTCGGACGGTGGAGTGTTACCCTGTTGCGTCATCTCCCTCGAGAATTGCAGTCGCGGCACCTTTCCCTTCCGATTTTTTTCTTCAATGAAGAAGAGGCTACCCATTGCTCATCTTCAAGCGGTGCAGGTGGATCCACAAGACTTAAGCCATTTGGGGTGTATAGGATACAAGTCCTTTACGGCGTTGCTTGTGATTGCGTCATTCACCGTCTTCATTCGCGACTTTGACCAGCGGTTTGGGTTCAAACCATGTCAATGTAACCTGACCCGCTTATGGACGCATTTGCTCGACCTTCTTTTCTTTGGGCGGCTTCATAGTGATGACCCTCGTCAATTAAAGCTTGGATTTTATCCTTAAAGGTGAAGCGGGATTTAGTGGGGTGATGAATTGCCCTATGATACAGCATTATTTAGGGTCGTTAGTCCTCATTGCTTCCTCTTGATTACGAATCGGAGGGCTTGATCTTGTTATTTTCGACAAGATATTTGAAGAGACCGGAATCTCGTCGTCCCTAAAGGAATGGGACTTGGAATCTCACTCGAGGCCTTCGTTCTGCGGCCCGGGTTGCCCGTTGATTGTGCACGTTGCGTCGCGTTATTCTTCTTTGCTGCTTCTGCTCTTCTTTGGGGTTGGGCTGGAGCGTTTGGTTCGCATAACCGTCTTGGCCTGCCTTTCTTTGCGTGGGATAAAGTTACGCCGGGCTTACTGGCATCGGTGGCCTCTTTCGCCTTTTTCCTCTTGAGGAATCTTTGGCTTGCTCTCCACGAACCTTCAAGTCTTTCCACGTTATAGGCGGTCTGTCCCCATTGCCTCGAGCACGTCTATCGACAAGTTGTTGTGGCGGGTGCGAAGGATGAACTCCTCGTTATCGGATCGGCGGTTCATTGCTTTGTTCGAATCGTTTGACAAAGATATCCACGGTTTCCCGTCTTTACGTTTCTCGTCTAACAAAGACCCAATGGATACCTCGGTGTCATCGTCGAAGAAATTGGTGAAACATGGTCTCCATATCATCCCGGTATGAATGCTCACGGCTTAAGGCGGTACCAATCGAAGGCTCCCCGAGTACCAGCGAATAACCAGAACCATCGAGGGCTCGTTTCGGATATAACTCCAGGTGCGACTTGAAGTAAATCAAGTCTTTGCGTCGGGGACCCTTCGATCAAGCGGTGTAAAGTTTATTAAGTTAAACTTTGGCGGTATGGGATTGATTCCCCTCCCTCCGGGTATGGGCAAGGAATACTGTTTTCTTCACCTCTTGGCGGAAATCAATGAGTTGATTTTGCTCTCGAGTCTTTGATTTTCTGCGCTCTCATGAGCCACAACATCTTTATTATGACCCGTTGCGTGGTTCGGAGGGTTATCATCCTCTTGTATCTCCTCCTAGTCCGAATCGTTGTCATCTTGATCGGCGTCGATCATGGATTCACCTCGATGTTTTGTCAAGGCTTGGATCATTGGTCATGCATTTCTCTCATCGTCATGGCCAACTCCATTTCTAACTTGAAGTTTTCCGTTGCTTATTCAGCGCTTAGTCTAGCATTTTAGCCACTTGATGCGTACTAATCATAAAGCGTTTCTTGGGGACTCCTTGGCTAGATCACGGTATGATCGAGGCAATCATGAACCAATATCCAGCATCATCCTCGCGGGTATCCCTTTGAAGTTTGTCGTATCTGGACCGTCCGGATAGTCGGACCATAAGCGAGTTAACCGTTGTGATCTGGGAATAGCCCGTGGCGGCGGTTCTTTGCGGTCATATTATTAGTGACCTCGGCAATTCATCTTCTCGGGATGCCATCCTTACGAATCGCCTTGACCTAGGTCTTGGCGTGTCGGTGCTAAGTCTGGAAGACCGAAACTCTTTCGGAGTTTCTTGCGGCAATTGCACTCAGAGCTTTGTTTTAATGAGCTTAGAGCACAAACACGATTGTGGCGGTGGGAGAGCTCTTCGAGCCTTCCTCGTACCCCGGTCGCGGTAATATAACTCATCGGCATGAGTGCGGGCAACCTCTTGTGTGGCGCGATCTCGGGTATAGCGTTCTCATCGTCGGATAAGCGTCTTCTTAGAGGATGAATTATCTCATCAAAGCTGTCGAAAGTGACTTCGTCTTGACTTACATCTGCGTGAGTGTGAAGTCTCGTGGACTCTCGGACTTCGACTTCAGTCCGATAGGAGGGGCTGCGGGAGTCTTCTTGTCCTTGTTGGAGCGGGTGCGACCTCACATGAAAGTGACGTGATTCTCGGAGGACCAGGCGATCCTTGATAGTTGGTTTGGTGGTGGTAGGCTATGTCGGCCGTACCGATTGATCGCGACGCTTTGACTTTGGCGGCCGTCGGTCTTGGACTTTGGCTGAATTTACAGCGCTGTAGCCGCCGGCTTAAGTGCGGGACATGAGCTGGAGTGTTGGCGATCTTAGCTTTGAAGCCGTGCGGTGGGGTTGGAGCACCGTTAGATTTGGGCCTCAAACTGGTGGTATGTTGGCGGCTTCTTCTTGCCTCCTTCTTCAATTCCGAGCTTCTTTGCCGCAGCCGATAATGCGTAAGAAGTGCACGATGCTTCGAATCGTTCTTGGGCGTGGGCGGTTCCGTTTGACGCGGATCCACTTTCGTTGGTGGCGGTAGGATGGACCGTCGATTGCTTGAGTGGAGCCTCTGCGTAAGTCTGGATCTTAGATCCGCCGTAGCGGACCCCATCCATGGATTACACGGCCTTGGCGTATTTGGCGCCATGCTCTGTCGTCGCCTTTGGCGGGCTTCGCTGGAGGCAGGCGTCATCGATGTTCATCTCGAGGCGTTGTAATCGGGACTTGAGCGCGAAGGGATTTTTATACTGCGGTAGCGGGGTTGGACTTCGCCGTCACGGGGCTCTACATCGGAGGCCATCGGGTTCTCCTGCAGCGGAGAACCTTCTTGGAGCTGAGGCTGGATCACGGAGGAGGGTGAGGATAAGTACTCCTCGAACTTCTCTGGTCGAACTCGAACTTCGACCTCTTCTTCCACGGGATAAGAATCAGCGGTTCGCGACGGCGACCTCCGATCGAGGCGGTGGCTCCCCTTTAATGTTCGCCCGGCTTGTGGTAAAAGTCGTTTTGTTATTCATTGTCATTTGAACTTCGTTTGACTTCTTTGGCCTACAACAAAATTCAAAAGAAATGCCTTTTATTTTAAAGGCATACAATGGCAAATTACAACTTTTCTGTATGAACAAACACGAGGATCTCTGTTATATGGGATCACCGCTTGCGTCGAGTTCTTTGCTTCTTGGGGACTTGAATCGTCAGTGGACCATCGGCGCAATTCGACCGGGTTCGGAACTTCTGAGCGTGAAGGGGCTCGTTTCACGAAAGGAAGCGAAGCCTAAGGGGATCACACTCACGAAGGAGAGGATCACGGAGCGGTGAGATCTACTAGGAGAAATCCGCAGTGTCTGCCGACCGAGGTTAAGCTTACCTGCGATTTGTGGATCGGCGTCGAGCGGACTTGTGCTCGTCGGTGCTTGGATGCGTGTACGAGGCTCATGGATCTCGCGAGGATTCTCTCGACAAATCCAAAGTCGGCCGAAGTCCAAAAATCCAACCTTACGAAATCCCCAAAAATCCTCCCCTCAGAAGGCCCCCTATTTATACAAATCGGAGGGTGGCTGACCCACTTGGCCGAGCCACCTCGGCCCTGGCCAGCCACCTGACAAGTTGGCGAGGTGGCTCGGACCAAAATCGCGAGCCACTTCGACCACTTGTAGAGATACCTCGACCAAGTTGGTAGGGTCGCCGCTTGCTCTTGCGTTTGCGTCGTTTTCGGCGTTTTCGTTTTCCATCTCTGGCTTGGGTCTGTCGTATTTGATTCGGGACTAATTCTTGGTTGATTCCGGTTCAGCGATCTGAAATCCGATCGTCTGTTCAAGTCGGTTTAAGCGTGCTTGTGGCATTGTTTTTGCGTCGGGTTCGCGTCTTAACGATTCGACGTCCGTATCATTCGATGGGTTGTCTTTCGCCGACTCCGTCCGCGAGTTGGTTCGGGGATCTTGTAAGTATTTTCTGAGCGTGTTTGCGTGCCATGCTTTGTGCATTAAGCCTTTGGCGGCTCGCTTGGAGAGTGTGGAAGCGCGTCATTGGCGTTCATCTCGGCGCCGTCGTGAAGTCTGGACTTCAGGCGCCGAAGGGATTTCGCTACACGGCGGCGAGGGTTGGACTTCCAGATCACAGGATCTACATCGGAGCTGTCGGGTTCTCCTTGCGGCGGAGACCTTCTTGGAGGCCCGAGGCTGAATCTGGAGGGCGAGGATAGATACTCCTCAAACTTCTTAGAGTCGAACTTCGAACTTCGACCTCTTCCTCCAAGGGATAGGGATCGCGGTTGCGTACAGCGACCTCCGATCACGAGGCGGTGGCTCCCATGTGATGCCCGGCTTGTTGGCGGGGAAAGTTGTTTTGATTGTCATTAATCTCGAACTTATTACGGCTTGATCGCCAAAATTCAAAGAATATAGCCTTTTATAACACAATCAAAAATTACAACTTTTCCCTTCGAACAAGCGGGATCCGTTTATCGAATCCTCGCTCGTGTGGGTTCTTTGCTTGTCTTGGGGTTTTATGTCCGTGGACCACCGCACAATCTGATCAAGTGGAGATCTAGATCACAGATCTGCAGATCTAGAAGTGCTTATTTGAAGGAAATAAGAGCAGCGAGGATCAACTCACAAAGGAGGTGATCAGGGCCGGAGTGAGATCTACTAGAATCATGCCTTCCATACGAGACTAAAACAAGCTTAGCCTAGAGGGTAAATCCATAATCGACCTAGACCGCGTAGATCGAATGGCGGGGATCAACTCACGAAGGAGGTGATCGCCGGGGCTGAGTGAGATCTACTAGGAGAAATCACCTTCGCCGAGTCTAAGACAAAGCTTTAGACTAGAGGCGGTCGAAAGTTGACCGGATCGGCGTGACTCGGTGGATTCTCTACCTTCTTTGTGTAGATCGAGCGCAGCGAACTCTTGAGATCACGGATCTCGTCTCTTCTCTTGATCAATGCTCGAACACTTGCCAAAGTCTTGATCTTAGAACTTCAAAATCGGATCTGCGGGGCTCGGCGGGTCTTCGAGAGATCCTAAAATCCAACCTCCGTGAAGGGAGACCCCCTATTTATAGCATCGGGGTGCACAGTGGCCGGCCTCATGGCGGAGCCACCTCGATCACTGACGCGACACCTCGGTCAAGTTGGCCGGGTGGCCGTCATGAAGCGACCACCTCGGCTATGTTGGCGAGTCACCTTGGCCAACATAGCGAGTTGCCTCGCATTCTTTGTGGCCTCGGTTTACCGTTTAATCCGCCATTTTTCGATCTTCTTGGTTTAGGTCCGGCTTTTCGACTCTTGGTCTTCCCGGACTTAGATTCCATCGTATGCGGTTGCAGGGCTAACTCTTGATTTGTTCGGTTCAGCGGTTAAATCCGATCGCTGTTCAAGTCCGGTTTGAACCGTGCTTGTGGCTATATGGGTTTGCCATCGGGTTCGTATCTCAACGATTCGACGTCCAATGGGTTGTCATTCGCCGACTTCCCGTCACGAGTTGGTTTCGGGGATCTTGTACGTATTTTCTAACGGCTACACTTCTTATCAAGCAAACATCCTCTTATAGATCAGTGGTTGAGAGGTATTCCACACCCAAAATAGTTATGAACTAGAACTTCAAATAGATAAAAAGGTTATTTTGGGAAAGATTATATAACTTTTCTAAAAACTTGTATAACATATTCTCTACATTTATTGGCATTTTTCTTATTAAGTCTTCATCTTGTATAATTTATGCTCATATGAAATATTAAACTTCTTATATGTTTTTCATGGTATCAGGGTCATCCTCTTCATGCTAGAGAGAGAGTGCTGATATGAAATATCAAACTTCTTATATGTTTTTCATGGTATCAGGGTCATCCTCTTCATGCTATAGAGAGAGAGAAAGAGAGAGAGAGAGAGAGAGAGAGAGAGAGAGTGAGAGAGTGAGAGAGAGAGAGAGAGCTCTTCCTTCTTCCTCCGGAGCTATCAAGGGGTTTCGCTGCTCTGCCTCGACATCAACTCTCTTTTCATAACTTCATCTTGGAACCCTAACCCTAACTACCTTGCCTTGTTACAAATGCCTCAATCTAACGGATGTCACCGGTAATCCTAATCAACCCTCAACCTCAAAGATAATCCTACTCCGACAGCTCCAACCATTGCCCACCGCTACTAGACCCATCTTCCACCACCTTCCGCCCTCCTCATCCCTCCTCCATAACCAACAATGCCTCCATAGCTAGTCAAACAATTAACTAACTATTTGTTAATTACGGTTTGTTTCCACCCATAATTGCTATCAAACATTAGAAGTGAATGAAGTGGAAGAAACACTATTTTACTTCCAAAACTTTATGAAACAAACAAAAAGTAGTACTTTCGCTTTCCCCTACTTACTTATACTTCTTATCAAGCAAACATGCTCTTATAGATCAGTGGTTGAGAGGTATTCCACACCCAAAATAGTTATGAACTATAACTTCAAATAGATAAAAGGTTATTTTGGGAAAGATTATATAACTTTTCTAAAAACTTGTATAACATATTCTCTACATTTATTGGCATTTTTCTTATTAAGTCTTCATCTTGTATAATTTATGCTCATATGAAATATCAAACTTCTTATATGTTTTTCATGGTATCGTGGTCATCCTCTTCATGCTAGAGAGAGAGAGTGCTCATATGAAATATCAAACTTCTTATATGTTTTTCATGGTATCGTGGTCATCCTCTTCATGCTATAGAGAGAGAGAGAGTCTTCCTTCTTCCTCCTGAGTGCCAGGGGTTTCGCTTTGCCGGCGGCTCCGCATCAACTTCTCCTCTTTTCATAACTTCATCTTGGAACCCTAACCCTAACTACCTTGCCTTGTTACAAATGCCCCTCAATCTAACGGATGTCACCGGTAATCCTAATCAACCCTCAACCTCAAAGATAATCCTACTCGACAGCCCAACCATTGCCCACCTTACTAGACCCATCTTCCGCCACCCTCCTCCGCCCTCCTCATCCCTCCATAACCAACAATGCCTCCATAGCTAGTCAAACAATTAACGAACTATTTGTTAATTACGGCTTGTTTCCACCCATAATTGCTATCAAACATTAGAAGTGAATGAAGTGGAAGAAACACTATTTTACTTCCAAAACTTTATGAAACAAACAAAGTAGTACTTTCGCTTATTTCCTATTTACTTCTTATACTCTTATCAAGCAAACATGCTCTTATAGATCTGGTTGAGAGGTATTCCACACCCAAAATAGTTATGAACTATAACTTCAAATAGATAAAAGGTTATTTTGGGAAAGATTATATAACTTTTCTAAAAACTTGTATAACATATTCTCTACATTTATTGGCATTTTTCTTATTAAGTCTTCATCTTGTATAATTTATGCTCATATGAAATATCAAACTTCTTATATGTTTTTCATGGTATCGTGGTCATCCTCTTCATGCTAGAGAGAGAGAGTGCTCATATGAAATATCAAACTTCTTATATGTTTTTCATGGTATCGTGGTCATCCTCTTCATGCTATAGAGAGAGAGAGAGAGAGTTTTCCTTCTTCCTCCTGAGTCACAAGGGTTTCGCGCGGTTCTCGCATCAACTTTCCTCTTTTCATAACTTCATCTTGGAACCCTAACCCTAACTACTCCTATGTTACGCCTACCTCAATCTAACTGATGCCACCTGTAATCCTAATCAACCCTCAACTCAAAGATAATCCTACTCCGACATCTCCAACCATTGCCCACCGCTTACTAGACTCATCTTCCAGCCACCCTCCTCCGCCCTCCTCATCCCTCCATAACCAACAATGCCTCCATAGCTAAACCAAGAACACCTCGCCCCAGCCTATTGCCAACCCCATTACATTCCTAATCCCTCTTCAATTCCCAATGGCGGATCCAAAGTTTTCGTAGTGGTGTCATCATATAATTAATAGTATCAATCATCACATCATTAGTAACACTACCAATTACCCTTCAAGAACTACCAAGCACTTTTCATTTTAAAACCCCTACTTTTGTTTATTCTAAGAAACTAGAGTGAGTTTCTATTAGTCAATTTTGATTTATTACAATCGCGTAACTAAATTAGATTGTTGATTATTTTTGCTATTGCTGTTCTTTATATGTTCAAAAGAAATACCCATCATTGTCAATAAAAGAGTCGTTCCCTTTGTTATTAGAAAAAATAGATATCTTAATAAGATTAATGTTGTAGGAGAAAATATACAGAAGGATAAGCCAGACATTATCAGATTATTTTGCATCTCCCACTCATTAAAGAGGCCATGGAACTCACCATTATAATTTTATGCTATGAATATCACGACTTCACCAAGTGAAATGAAAGACTAAACGAAGACAGCTTTTATAAGATACTTAAGATTTTCCAGTGTGTTAATGCTTACAACTTATTAAATGAATCTCTACCAATACCTTGGAGTATGTGGTGTCACTTACATCACTTCCTCTAAGGTAGATCCACCAATGTCAATTCCCTATTCCATCTAACCAAGCCCCCACTCCACGCCACCAGCCTGCTGCCAACAATCATCATCCAAACTGCCCACACCAAACCTCCACCGAACCCACCTACGCCTTACAACAAACCACCGGCGATCAAAAGCATCGCAGCTACACCCGCACACAACTCCCAATCCGCAACAATCTGCCTCCTCAGGCTACCGACCCAAGCTCCGCCACCGCCGCCTATACGCACGGTCGCCAGACCCAATGCAAACAGCCGTTACCTCTGCACTCCGCCGCCATTTCCAATCAGCGCCACCCACTGCTAATGATGTTGCTCGTAGGGTGTTTGACAAAAGTCCTGACAGAGCCTCTTATCTCGAAGAATGGAGTAAATGGACCAGCTGCTCCACCAGTAGCGCCGCACCCTCGCCTCTGCCGCGTCACGTGAGGATTCACGACATTCCTCACCTCCGTCTGCCCTGTCTCGCCGCAGAAGTCGTCGACCATTTGTTTGACGAAATGTCACATAGAAGTAGGACCCTACTCACTGCTGTCACTACTGGAACCCTAGCTCGCCGCCACGACAGCTCGTCACCACCGCGACTACTCTGCAGCGCCGCCACAACCCACATACGATCACCACCTGCAGCAACACCTCTATGCTTAGCCTCGCCATCATCGCAGTAAACAACCCTGACACTGCTGTCGACAACACGAATTGCTCTCAAACCCGCACATGCACACCACCACCATCACAAGTGGCCCTCGAAACCCTAGCCCAACTGCTGCCGTTGCCATCTCCGGTTGCTGCCTCACCCTCGTCGACTTCTCTGCCAACGAGGACGACCACAACAGTCGCCACCTTTGATGGCTGCTCAATGTCCATTGGCAATGATGTACACAAGGTGTTCAACGGAATGTCTGACTTACATTTCTCACCCTCCGACCTGCTCTCTGGTGAGCATCCCTCCGACTGACTCTCTGGGCCAACACCCTCCACTGGCTCCCTGCCAAGCACCCTTCCATCCAGCCTCAACCTCAGCCTCTGTCCCCCCTCACTGGAATGGCTCCATCTACCAGCTATTGTCCACGCCTCATCAGACAGCCTCCACTTCATCAGCTTCTGTCCAAACCTCACCGGACGGTCATGACTCGCTGCCTGATGTGCTCCAATTCAGCCACTTCTGCCAAGCCACGCTAACAACCTTCTACAGAATTTAGCTCATTTTATCCAAACTCTCATATCTCAGCCAATCAAGTTTGATTGGTGATATTAAATATAGTAATATATATTCTCTTCTTATTATATCTTCTCTAATATGTAGCATACAATCTTGTATTAGATAGCATATTATCTTCTTTATTTTCTACATTTACTGGCACATTCCATATTAAGTCTTCATTTTGTATAAATGCATGTTACCATGCTCATTTGAAATAGCAAGCTTCCTCGATATTTATCATAAATACGCTCATTCTCTCTCCTTCGTCTCATTCTCTCAAATGTCTGCGTATGCTCCAATCAAATTAAAACCCTTTCGACTCGAGGCCCCCACATCGAGATCACTCTTGTCCAGCCTGATTTCTCCATTAAATATGTTGACGATGTCGAGATCCGGCGATGGACTACGGTAAAAGGATGGTTATTTTGTAAAGCTTTTCAGTATCCTGCACCGTTAGTTTGGTTAGCAGAGCGTTGTGTCATTTTACAATGATGTAGGTTCGACTCCATAGGCTTGTTTTATCATATTTTATGTAAAGCATCAGTTGCCGTGGTGTATGGTATGTCTATTTTCGTAAGTGATTTGATAAAGAATTCTGTTAAGAATGAAATACGTACATCTGAAAATTTATCTATATGTCTAGAAAGCTGGTATTTCTCTTCTTTAAAGGACTCATATGAGATTCATATGGCCATGTTCATTCATGACAAACATAATATACATATACCAATGTATTAAACTAAAACTGACGCACCTAACTTAAAGAAATAGGCCAACAATACTTGACAAGAAACACATTACAACAAGGAGAATTCATTTAGCCTGCAATAAATTGAGGCTACTAATCTTAAGGATTCAGGTGCTCTTGATGTACCTTAGACTCTAATTATGTCCTTGATTAAAATGAAGCTGGGAAAAGGAATTATTAAAATAGAAAACTTTACATTTGCTTTGAGTTGGTTTTATTCAATTCCATAAGGTAAAGCTTTCTTTATCAAGTGAGCTCTCAAGACTAAATATCATATTTCACAAATCAATCTATAGCACATAAAATCACTCTATAGCACATATTCTTTATCAAATCACGTGCAAAACTACATGATGCACCAAGATAGATAAAGCTTTACCTGATAACTTTTAATCTTTCTTTTAAGCGAACAAGCATATGTACATAAAATAAGCCTATGTAGGAGTTGAACCTACATCTTTGTGTAATCGCACAATGCTATGCACCAAGATAGATAAAGCTTTACCTGATAACTTTTAATCTTTCTTTTAAGCGAACAAGCATATGTACATAAAATAAGCCTATGTAGGAGTTGAACCTACATCTTTGTGGAATCGCACAATGCTCTGCCATTTAAGCTCATAGGCTAATGTACAAAATTAACAAACCAAGCTCCCTCAAGCACAAAAACACCAAGCTCCATCAAGCACAAAAATATCCCTGTGATACAAAATCATGCCATACACATAACTACTAGGTAAATAAATTCCATACGAGCATCGTAGTAAAAGAAAATTAAAAATCAAGTACGAACAATTTGATTGTATTCAAACGGTTAATAGTTGTTTTGCCAAAATGTAAGCTAGTTTTGTTACTTCATAGTGCACTAGTCTCCTTCACTCCGTGAATAATGGCTAAGGATGTTGAGGCTGCCCCGGAGCAGACTGAATTCACTACTAAGGACTATTGCGATACTCCACTAGCTCCTCTCATGAGATGGATGAATTCATCAAGTAGCCATTGTATTGTGCAGTAATCTCCAAGTCTATAGTCACTCTTTTGTTCTTTACATCACGGTGGCAACCGTTGCTGGGTACAAGCATCAGAATGATCCTAATATCAACACTGATGCTGCTTGAAGCGGAGTAGGAGTTATTGGCATTGCTTGGGGCTTTTCTTTTCTTTTTTTTTTTTGTTTTTTGGGTGTTGGTGGGGGCGGCGGTGGGGGTGGGCGGCAAGATCTTTGTCCTTGTCTACTGCACTGCTGGAATCTCCGGTACCCACTGATTCTTTTATTACTGTTATTTAGGTTTAATTGCAGATAAATCCTTATGTTAGCCATATACCTCTCAAACTTTTTTCTTAATGCTAGAACTCGCTGATGTCTAAACAGAGTTATTTTCCTATAAATATTTGCACCCTTTATGTGTCTCTTATTTTTTTAGAGAGAAAATATGTGTGTGCGTGTCTGCGTGTTATATGAAGGCATTTTGTTGGAGGGTGACTCCATCTATCTTCTATTACTATATACTAAAGTAAAAGTCTGAGGCACTTCTAAGCTAATTTTGCGCCACGTGTCAACATTGTTAATTTTTTTCTTTGGTCATTTTACAATTAATTTTGTCTTACTTAAAAGTTCCTTCCAATTTTTTATTTTTTATTTAGAAAATTTTATTCCCACCACTTCGCTTTTGTCTCTCAGTTAGAGACTAGGTGAACCACCTCTTCGGATTCCTCCCCGTTCAAATCCCTACTATCTCTATCCCAATTTTTTCATCTCCCAAGCGGTGTTCAATTATTGCAACAATCAAATCTACCCCTACATCATAGTCAAAGAATCCATGCTCACCTTTCAATCTTGAAGTACCATTTTCTGTCCTTTATCCTCTTGACCTGAATTTATCTATCTATTTTAGTCAGAGCCCCAACTAGCCATCCCTATGACCCAACATCTCCTCCCTCCTCCTCCTCCTTTTCTCCCTCCTTCCTTTGCCTCTGCGGATTGCCCATACTCCTCTTCACCCTCCATCCACCGCCACATCCCCATCTTCTTCCTCTACCACTCCCTCTTCCTCCTCTTTCGCCCTCGGCTCTGTCCTCCGCCTCATTAGTAATGGATTTTTGTTTATGTAATTATTTATTCTTTTATTTGATTTTGATCTGCATTTGTTCTTAGGTATAATTTGTGTTAGATTTCAAAGTGCACATTACTTTGTAATTATTTATCCTCTGCTCAACTCTCCTTTCCCTCATTTCCTCCTCCACCGGCTATCCTTCGCCATTGCCCAAGCATCTGTTACATTCCTTATGATAAAACTATGAATTAAGGTATTTTCCTTAACTATTTGCTTTTTCCCCTTGTTTAAGTATAATTTATTACATGTCTATTATTGTCTTTCGGTTCACATTGCTTATAGTTATATTTCATTTTGTTTATAGTTATATTTCATTTTAAGTTTAATTTTTGTTAACATTGTACCTAAACCTATGTATTATGTTTGAAGGTTTGCATATCTTTAAGAAATATTCTGGGGTGGTTTTGCAACTATTATCTATGTCTCCTTATGAATCACTTTGTACAATATTCTTGGATTAACAATTAGTAGAACTTTAGTAGTAAAAGAAACCATATTTTGTATTTTTTATGGTTCTTTATTTCTTTATGTTAACTCAATAATTTTTCCAAGCCTTAAATATTTTAGTGGCTAAAACATCAATAGTTTATGATAACTTCATTGGTTGCAGAAGACTATTATGGAGGTTGTAATTGCTACAATTGCCGGTGGACTCCGTGTGAATAGCCTCCCAAGGCAAACTACACAAGGATGATCGAGAGATAAACTCTGGTTAAAGCTATTATGGTGCATCTGAAGGGGATTTGAAAACAAAACTACTATATTCTCACTTTGTATATTTTTTCTCAGTTCACGCTAAATTGTGTCCAAAATGTACTATAATGGCAACGACTTGATGGCTATTTTACGAAAGCAAATTTAGTTTGTGGGTTTGATTGTTTCGGTTTATGTTAAAGGGATGATTTCCAGAGCTCTCGGGTAATCAAATATTAAATGTTTTCTACATGGCTTGCAGCTATGCATTATTGTAAAAGAATGTTCCTATGCAATTTTTAGTGTTTCTTCATTATGATGCAATCATTTGCTTTAGTTGAGATGAATTATTTTTCCTTTATTTTTCATCCAGATATTATGTGTATACCTGTTTCATTTTTCTTATCAATGTAATTTATGATTTCTCTTATCATCCATTATTGGAGCAAGTTGTTTGTTTATATTTCAAATTTGATGCGAGTATATTTAATAATGCAAGCTGTAGCCGTGTGACAATTATAACATTCTTTGCATTGGGAAGACATCGGTTTTCTATGCCTCTGGTGTAAAGTCAATAATATACAGGTGATAGTTGCACTCAGAGCTTATAGTTGTGGAACTGTCAAACATAAAATATATTCAAATATTTCTTCCTTTTCTTATGAAGTGTATATTATTAATTTGAAAATCAATTTGGATTGTTTGTATGAGAGCATTCTTATTACTTGCCAACTTGAATGTTTCAAATAGTGTATTTTTATGATTATGATTATGTGCCGGGTCATGGGCGAGGGCCAGCCACAAATGGACAGCAGTCTCTAAAGCCTAATCTCCACTACGGATCTCTTCGGCCGCTTCCTTAGGGGTTGACTTCTTCATCTTCCTCTTCTTTGGCTTGTCGGCTTGAGGAGCAGGGCCTTCCTCTTCGTCAGAGGCCATCTGGTCGAAGTTTTGCTCAACATGTCGCCCTCTTCTGACGACAATCCTCCTCCCTCGCCTTCTTGGTACCAGCAGCCCACGCTTTTGTCAAACTAGGAGCCCCGCTTTAGAATCCTTAGTCCGCTTCCGAGCAAAATTTTATGCGCTTTTCCTCTTCCGGCTCTTCTACCGAACAAATGATAACCCCGCCGCCCTCAAGGAGGCGCTGTCGAAAAATTGTGGATCTCCCGACCTAGAATATTGCCGGATCTTCTAGATCCCGCCATTGGACGAGTGGAGAGATTTCAACTTTTCCTTTTCGATCTCGCCACGATCGACAAGCCAGATTGGCTTCCGGCCCACCCAAACAAATCTCTCCTTCCAATCCTTATTGAGTCGGGATGTTGACGAGCTTGTCCCACATACCCAAAGAAGAAGTGAGCCGCTTTTTGGTCAGCCATCAGGACCAAATGGTCAACAGTTCAAAGGTCGGCTCGACCCCCACTCTGGGCATATCACCAAGAACTCCATAATTTGTGCTATGGCGCTGGGTGCAAACCGCATTGGGAAATCCCCGACGCCACACACCCTCTTCACAAACCAAGGAAGGGGAGCCGAGCCCATATTCCATATGGATCGTGTATAGCGCTTTGTCTACTGTTCGCATTAACACCGTTGTCCTTCTCCCAAGGACAACTTGAACTCTAAGAAGATCATATTCTCATATAGACCTCCAGCTTCTTCCTTCATCTTCGTGTGCCAAGAATTGAGCAAACCGATCCTCATAACCGAGCGAAGAAGAAGTACCATGGCGATAAGTTTGAAATTCGAAAAGATGGAAAAAGAGGAAATAAACTTTTCAGAAGGCGTAAAGAGAGTTCTCAATAGAGAATAAGTATATATATAGGCACCCAGAGGGCCCACGTGGGGGCTTTTAGATGGGCCATCAACTCCGAGATCAGCAGTCAAAATTGGTTTCTTGAATCTAAACCGCCTTACAAAAATCAAAACGCCAACCGCCTTTAATACCCCATGTCGCTTCACTCAGAAATCGAAGCGACGCTGACGGCAAAAGTATTGCTGATGTCATACCCTTTCTCCAACAGTGACTCATTCCAACCACGTCTTGGAATTCAAACTTACCTATTGTTTGGGGTCCCACCGACCTCGACTGGTCGACCTGACGAACGAACAAACAGGAAAAGACCAAGTCCTTGAAAATTTGACTCCAAATTAACGAACCGCTTCTATGAATTCATTCAAACAAGAAAAGTTGGAAAGCCGACCGAGCAATGATACCATCTCGCTCAGCCCATTGAGTCGTTTGGACTATTAATATACCACAGAGTATAAAAAAAATCTTAAAACAATTCAGATGGCGAGAAGAACTTTCATTTATATCTTTGAAAACGAATACAAGAAGAGACACTTGTTACATAGTGCAGCTGATATTATAAACCTAAACTACAAAAGATCCATGTCGGCTCTGGGAGTCAGGGGCAAAGAAATATTCGCAGAAGGTGGCGTAGGGAAGGTCGCGACACTGCCACTCTCCTTCCTCACCAATCCTCATCGACATCTTGGTCGCTCCACTGAGAGTCGTCACGACGACTTCTGCCTCTTCCTCCCGCCTCCTCCTCACGCCTACTTACATTGTAACTTGCTCCGCTTCCTTAAATTTAGAGAGAAGACTTACATGGTCGGCTATACTTGGGGGGTACTAAAGCCGCACTGTGAAATTCTTGATACCGCAGTAACCGCTTTATTATAAAGTCGCCGCCTCGCTTTACAAGTTAACGCCACCTCGATTTTCCCCATCGAACTTTTACGAAATTCTTCAATGATTCCAGGCTGACCTTTCTCTATAACAACCGACTGATAGTTGTCAGACTCCAGATACTTTACTCTACTTTTAGCTCTAGATAGAGACTCTCCGAAAGGGCGATTCGCCCACGAAGCCGTTGCTTAGCCGCCGCCTCTGCTCTAGTCGTGCCTTGGCGTGTTGCACAACCTGCTTCTCAAGAGCGACTTGCACCACGGCCAGGTCTCGCTTCCTAAATACCTCGTTAGTGATCCGATCACCCATACGCGCCTCAAGTCTTTGTCGGCTCTTTGATCTCAACCGACTTCGACACCCGACTTTAAGCTCCGCTTATTGTTTGCTCTTTATTTCCATCTCGACGCCACCATCGAAGTTCGGCTTGCTTAGCGTAAAGCTCCATAACAATTTGGTCGAGCTCATCGTCCTCGCCGACCCCTAGAGTTACGTGCTTCTTACAGATCTTTTTGTAAGCGATGATGATCTTGGGCTAACCGACTATATATTTCCTGCTCCACAAGGCATCCTCTAGTCAAATAGCTTCTGAGGATTACATGAAGTCCTACATCGTGAATCCTCTTCAAAACTCCTTGTCTTCGTGCAAGCTAAATTGCTCTATGGCCTTGTCCTCGCATATATCTAGATTGAAGCACCGACGGAGCTTAACATCCAAGCGATTAACAGATTGTACCTATGTTCGCGATCGGGTTCTCCCTCATAGCGATCATTCGAGGGAGCGCCCCTATTAACGAAGTCTCTTGCCTTGTCCCAAACCCCCACTTCAGATTCACCATATAATATGGAGAGGGCCACCCGCCGATGAAACCCGCCTCCTTGTCTCCAGTGACTTGCCTGGCCGGGCGTGGATGTTCTGCTTGAGAATTAGAAGCCCCCTCTCCCGACGAGGTTCCGGCCCGCCGAGTTGTCTCCGCAGCAGCTCGGTGGTGGTTCCGCTGGCCGAGAATCAACCCTTTCCTGGGTGTCAACTCCCGGCTTGTTTTCAGCCGGTTGAGGACCAGTTCTTCCGGACTCTGACGCCCGCCTCCATAGGGTTCGCTGCATTTCACCTGTACCGCTCCGCCTCGCGGATCATGGCTAGTCTTTTGCCGAGTCCTTCTAAAGCCATGAGCAACCGCTGATGACGCTTATGGTCATTCCTTCACGACACGCGGCCGTCACCCCGCCTTGCCCTCGAGTGGGCACGGCCTCACCGAGGTCGACTCGCCGCCGTCTCTTGGCCTACCGAGTCTCCACTCCTCATGAGACTCCTCGTGAGCTCTTCATCCCACTGACAGCAACATTGCACCGCCACGCCTCAAAGTTATGTTGTGAGCTCTTGCTTCTCGAAAGCCAAGGGGACAGACGAGATCCCATGAATCCGCAACACCGACTTGTTTAGAAGAGCGACATCGTTTTGGCCCCGTGATAGTTGAGAATTGCCCTAACTCCTTCGCCGTACCGACAAAGGTTTCGACTCCAAAGCTTTCCTTATTCGGGCTAGTCCGAAAGCTAAGTTAGAGTCGCCCCTCTATCCGGAAACTTATCTTTCCACCCTTTGTTCGATGTAGGGAGATCGAGAATAATCTTGAACTCCCCTGTCGTCTGAAGGTGATAATGGGGCGTCTTCTGAACCGTGACGTTGACCAGATGGCTCAGCACGCTCAGCTTAGGACGGATTCCCAACCAATAACAAATGACGAGGAAGCTGACCAACAAGGCGACAGAGTTAGGCTTCATCTGCATCGGAGACACTCCCAGCTCCTCTACCTTGCAGGAATGGATGTAGCGGAACCTTAAACCGCATTCCAAATGCTTGATATAGAGGGGAGCTCCTCGCCATGGCAATACACCGGCCGACATCGACGGGCGCCTCAATTTGAATTCTTGGGAATATCAAATTTCTAATGAAGAAGTCGACTGCATCGGTCACCTTCGAGCGGAACTCATCTAGTTGCCTTCGACGATCGGAATCCATGGAGAATGCTTGTGAAGATTGCCGAAAGATCGCCGAGATTCCTTCAGAGAGAGATGAGAATAGAGCTTATCCTCTCTTCGCTTCTTGTACTTATAGAGGCCCACGCGATGGATCACCGCGATCAACGGCCAAGATTAAAACTTCAACCCGGGCGTTGTCTCAAAATTGAGAAACCGCCCATTTCGCTTCTAACGGGCCTGGATATCGCCAAGGAAACGGTTGCCAAGAGCCTAAAACCGTTTCTACGACATCGCCCACGCCCCATCACCGTAACCGCCAAACTTTTCTCGATTCACTTCCACCACCGTAACCTGGATATTTATTTCATTTGCACCCTGTAGACAGTCAAAAAATCCTCCAGCGCAGGGTCAGCGCACTCCTAGTTGTTAAAGCTTCAAGACGAGGCTCGCAGGGGCTTAGGCCGACCATACAAACTTCAAAACGAGACTCGGCAAAGGCATGCAGGCTCAACCTCAATACGAGGTTCGCGACGCGGAGCGAGTTCATTTTTAACACGAGGCTCGCGACGAGAAACGAAGCTCAACAAGGATTAAACGAGGCTCCACAACACTTAAGTTTGACGAGGCTCGCTTACAAGATCAAAGTTTGGCGCAGGCTCGCCCTCAACGCCAAAGTTCGGGCGGCTCCCTTCAGAGGTTCGCCAAGCAAAGAAGCTCTTATTCAACCGGTTCACCCAAGTAGTGAAGCTCTCCTTCGACGCAGGTTCGCCAAAATGAAGTCCCGCCCTTCAACCGAGGTTCGCCACGCCAGCGGAACCTCGCCATTCAACCGAGGTTCGCCAGAAGTGCTGAACTCGCCATTTAACCGAGGTTCGCCACAGCAGCGAACCTCGCCATTCAACCGAGGTTCGCTTACAGCAAAGGAACCTCGCCATTCAACCGAGGTTCTACAAAGAAGGAACCTCGCCATTCAACCGAGGTTCGCTTACGCCAAAGAACCTCGATATTCAACGAGGTTCTACAAGCAGCGAACCTCGATATTCGCATCGGTTCTTATATAGGCTCGCCATCCAACCAAAATGTATAAACACATCCAACAGATTTGCCCACGCAATGGGGCTCGCACCCAACCGGCTTGCCCAAGTAGCTAACTTCGCCATTCGATCAAGGTTCACCACCAAGGAAGAGCTAAGCTCGCCATCTATCGGTCACCGAGCGACCCAAAGGCCATAAAGCCATTAACAATCACGCCGCTAAGTAGTGGACATCGGTTATACCCACGCCCATGCCGCTAGCCCACGCTCCCACAATTCCAAAGATGCCGCTACATGCTAAAAGCCCTATAAATGGCGTGAGTAGCCATCACAGGACTTTGGACGGTTGAGAAAATCTAGCACTTGCGCAAGAGAGATCGAAGTTCATCAATCATCAACAACTCTGCTCGATCGCCAACAAGAAACTCTAGAGATTGAGTGTTCTTCACCAAGAACCCATCAGAGAATCAACACTTCTTCCTTCAGCCGATTGAATCAAGTCAATCAACAAAACTTTTTCGACTCTACGAAGCTAAACTCTACGGAGCATTGAGTGAAGCCTTCTTCGCCACCAAGAACCCATACAAAAGAGAAGTCAAATCAATCTCTTCCTCTCAGAATCGAGAGGGTGTGATTGTAATTTTTCAAAGTCAATCAAACAAAACTTTTTCGACTCTACGTAAGATGGCTTACCACAATGGGAGCAACCGCTCATTCCGATGAATTGTGGTGGCTAATCGACAAGATTGCAGCTTGGAACCGAGGTTCAAACCTTGGTCATCGAATCAGAGTAAGTACGAGGAGTTTCTCTCCTCCGGGCATCTAGCCCGAAGACACGCAAGTGTCCGAAGTCTCGTGATGAGACTTCACCCCTCGCTTCGCTGAATCCTCTCGAGTGAACTCGACAATCACTTTGTCTTTAAAGACGAGGCTCCAAAAGTCAACCAACCGGGCTAAGAAATGGGTTGTTAAGCAATCCAAGTCCACTTCGATGATGTTAGCCTGTTTTGGCTTCGGGCGCAGCTCTCTCGCCTCAGGAGAAGACCGACCTTCTAATGGTCCACTCTCGACGCGCTGCATAACGCCACCGTAACCAAGCTCGCCGACGCGTTCTCGAAGCTTTGGTCTCGCTGGACGGATTCCACTATCGTCCCGAAAATAAACGAACCTCGCCATCATCGTGGGGTTCATTCAAACAAGACGGTCGCCCTAATCGCAACTCGCTACAAGACTAACGCTTCCCGCCAAGCGAAGCCTAGCCCAAGCGGGCAACCTCGCTCGCCTAGCCCAAGTGGCTAACCTCGCCTCCGAGTCCAAGTGGCTAACCTCATCTCGCTCGCCAGCGTGAACCTCGCCACAACGCGAGGTCCTCAAAGAGGAACGAAGTCTCGCCCAAGTGGCTAACCTCGCCACATCGGGTCCCTTTGAATGACTAACTCGCTTGAATGGCTAACCTCGCCAAGAACATGAGGTCCCTTTAAAGGGATGAACCTCGCCCAAACAATGAGCTTCGCCAACATGAGGTCTCCTCTAGACAGATCTAACTCTAACAAATAACCTCGGCCAAAATCAAAGGAAATGGCAACCTCGCCAGCTCGCCAAACTCAATCCAGAAGCCTCTCTCATATGAGGCTCGCCTTCCGTAATCAATCGGGGTACACCCACTATTGATCTCCGCGATTACCTCACCGCAAACGGATGCTAGTCATATGCAATCTCATTGTTGCCGTGGAGAAGCTTATTTCGCCGGCGCCAATGTTCATCGACGATCGCCTTCAGCTTTGAGCGGTTGTCCGATCCGCCAACCGCATCGGCGATTCCACATAAGCGGCAGCCCGCGATGGTCATGGAGTGACTATCAACATGGTTGAGAGAGGCAGGAGCAAGACCCCAACAGAAGTCCGAGTCGCCGACTCAATATTCTCCGTGGTTACGGTGCTGCTAATCAATAGCCAAGGCCTATAGAAGCACTCTGCCGCACCGAGCGCCAATCCCGCTTGACTATAGCCAATTGGTCGGGGTACTTCAAGAACATGAGAACTCCGCATTGCTACGCCTCAACCTTCAACACCGATTTCAGTGACTGTGCCGTCCTCATGGCCAACGAGAGGAAGAGATGACACGAAGAATAGAAGAGCAACAGCTACTATTCTTGCACAACAAGAATCTATCAGCGCTTAGAGATGATGATGGAGAAACTTGTGGGCAAGAAAAGATGGACTAAGGAGGATCCAAATCGGCAAGAAGACTACGAGAGGAATCACGATGTCCATTCGATGTCATCCAAGCGAATCGAACCCGCGCACAAAAGAGCAAGATCATGTTATGGGATTTCCAAAAGCAACCGGATGCTCAAACTCCAAGGGCAATCAAAGGAGCCGGGGTGGAGGCCATATCTCTATAGAATGGGACGATGTCCCATATCCTCCAAATTCAAGCCACTTAACTTAGTGCTTTGACGAAAAGTTCTCCGCCACAACACATCTACTACTTCCAAGCACAAACCGGCATATAACGGTAATGATCCTATTATGACCCGATTATTCATTAGCACTCTTAAGGAGTCGCCGAAAGTGGTTCCGGGTTAGAGCCCGGTTCTATCAACTCTTGGAAAGATCCGCAGCGCTTTATGGCCCGATTTTTGATGATGACACCGAGGTGTCTATGGCCACTTTGTCGGGTCGAAAAGCAAAAGAAGACGGAGTCCCCACAAGACGCTTGTCAAGCTTATTCCGAACTCCTTTGCACTCCTGACAGTGCCTGAATTTACATTCATCGATGTGCGAGCCAACCTCTCGATCAACATACTTTCTAAGATGGGTGCGCTTGAGGCATACTCTTGGAAAGAATTGGTGAGGCAAGGCTAACAAGTTGAAAACATGATTAAGAGGATCGAGATGAGGAACCTCGTGACTCTCGGCCCCTAAAAAAGGGGTAAACTGTAATAATTTTACTCCTCAAAAGCAATCAAGGGGAAGGAGACTTTAGTCATGGAAGCCCAACCTACTTCAAGATCCTTCAAGCGTAAATCAAACGCTTCGACAACCCCCTCGAAGAAGTATGATTTTAAGGATGACCGTGTTATCCCAATCCTCAAAACTTTACTTAAAATGAACAAGATCACGCCCTAAATAAAGAAGCCGAGGAAGCTTCAAGGACTGATGATCCAAAATATCAGATGTACCATCGAATGGTACACCATCCGACGGTCATGTTACATATTGAAGGACAAGATCCGTGTCTTGCTAGAAGCGTGTGTTATGACTCATGAGGATCAAAAGAAGGTGTCTCAGAAACATGGTCGCCTCCCATTTGGCGATTTTATGGAATTCCGCGCGTGACGGTGTAAACCGATCCATCAAGCGTAAGCCAAAGTTGTGAACTTTGATCTCCAAGACGGAAGCACAAGGTATGGTCCTTACACTACCGAAAGGCGAATTATGTGGGTTCATCCCGACTTGTTATCGATGAACAATGGACTTCTTCAAAGTCAAAAGGGAAGTCTTGTAACGCCACCTCGCCGCTACGGAAAGGAGCAAGTCAATGACTCTACCGAGCAACAAACCGCCTGGCCGCACATCCCGCATCAAAGTTGGCCACCCGAGGCGAAAAGAGTTCCTAAGGGAGTACCCCGGTAACTCGATGTAGCAAAGAAAGGAGCCAGCCATGGGTCCAAGACAAGGGAGATCCGCTACAACAAAGCACTCAGAAGGACATGCCCAAACTTCGGCTCCTTTCCAGCTCGACGTGTTAGCCCAACTCTCCAACATCCCAGAGAATTACTTTATTTGAGCTCTTACGCCTCTCTCAATCTACCGTAGAAGCTCATGAGAAGCCGGCGATAATGAAGCTGCCGCCATTTCCCGTAAAGGACAATGTAGTTTGTGCCCAATGTTATCGTCTTCAAAGGGCCAATACCTTGCATTACTTTTTCATCGAGGACATGCAAGTGAAGAACCCAAAGCACGATAGGCCGTTGTACTTCATCGCTATATCGGATCTCGTCCAATCAACCGAGCTCAAGTTGACCCGATCTCGCATTGAGTATCATCCCATTGAGAATTATACAACATCTTGGGATACCACAGACCGTTAGCAACAACCGACTACCATCTACGCTTCAATGCTACAAATTTCGCCCCTTGGGCAAGATCAAACTCAAATGCCAAATAGGAGATTTGAAGACGATGTTACCGCTATGTCATCGACGCGATACATCTTACAATTTGCTCTTGGGTCGCACTCGATCCATGAAAATTTGATCGCCCCATCTACGCTGCATCAATGCATGAAGTATGTAGATGAAGAAGGGATGGTTAAAACATTGGTCGCGAAAGGCAACCATTCAAAGGTGTGGAGAATTATTTTACTGATTCTCGGCCCACTACCTTGAGGAAGGCCAAACCGATGAACCACAGATCGAGGACTATGACAAATGAAATGAAGTCGACATAGAGTCCAACAAGGTGTTGTTTTCAATGATGTAAAACCCTTTGTAATCGATCCAATGATCCCGATGACTACATAGTCGATTTTAATGAAAATTATGATTTAGCTTACGACCGGTGTTAAAAGTCATAATCGACCTGATGTCGAAATTCTTCCACGGTTGTGGCGTCAACATGATTGCACATGCCCATTCACCGCCATTTATGACAACTCAAAGGCACTTTAATTCTTCACAAGCTGTTTTGTGATACCGCCCCTAATAATGGTCGAAGACATTATCTTTGGGCAAGTCAACAAACCATTGCAAGTCGAGGTGGAACAACCCCAAGCAAAAGAAAAGAACCCCAATTTTCATATTTCACGACGCAACATCCGATGAAGAAAATGGGATATGACTTCCTTCACAAAGAAGGGCTAAATTACTTTAAAAGGTATCAAAACGCCGATCCGACCGCTTATGTCCCTAAGGCCACCGATGATTACTATCATAAAACTCGTGAAGGGTTGGGATATGAGTCGCCGCACTCATGGCATGTTATGACCGAGGATGAGTCGATCACTCATCTTCAAGCAACTCGATTCTACGCCAAGATAGGACATGAATTTAAGTCCTTGATGGTCAATATGACCTCACCGATCCAATAGAGATCCAAGAAGATGATCTCTACCGCTATTGGAAGATCCAATGAGTCACAAATGGAATGCAATGGGAACATCGCTTTGAACAACGAACCACCCATCGATGACAAAATAATCCAAATAAATATGGGGACTAATCTAATCCAAAACCCATATTCATAAGTTTATAGTTTGACTACTGAAGAAAAGGAGAGCCTTATCGCTTTGGTACAGAATATATCGATGTCTTCGCATGGAGTTATGAAGATATGCCGTTTAGACCCTCAAGTGGCCATGCATCGCCTTTAACATTAAGCCGAGCTAAACCTCGCTAAACAACAACAACGACGCATTTTCCCTCAGTCATGAAAGCCATCGAAAGAAATCGAGAAGCCGATCAAGGCGTGGTTCATCCCGAAGTGCAAAGATCCCGACCGGTAGCAAATATAGTACCCGTGGTAAAGAAAAACGATGATCCGACCGCGGCGCTGATTACCGACGACGAATAATGCGCATGTCCGAAAGACGATTTCTACCAATTATGGACATTATCATCGACAACACATGTGGATTCGAGGATGTCTTTATGGATGGCCGGTACAATCAAATCAAAATGCATCCCCGATGATGAAAAGCACACCGCCTCAACACCGCCGAATATACCGGCTATGCGCTTGAAAACGCAGGGCTACATACCAACGCAGTTATGACCACTATTTTCCAAAACATTTACCGAAAAAGGGAATGCTACGTAGACATTTAGTAGTTAAGAGTCACAAAGGTGATCACTTGCATGACTTGAAGACAACATTTGAGATAATGCGGCACATCACTTGAAGATGAACCCAACCAAGTCTTTTTCTGGGATGTCTAGTGGCAAATTCTAGGGTTCGTGGTCACCGCAGATGGTATACGCCTCAACCTGACAAGATCAAAGCTATCCAGAACTTCCACCTCCTAGAAGCCTTAGGAGCTTCGTGGTCTCCAAGGGCTATTTACATTCGCAGATTCATTTCCAATTTATCGAAATGTCAACCATTCTCAAGCTCATGAAGAAAGGTGTATCGCTCGCTTGGGATGAAGATTGCCTAAGGCATTCAAGAGATCAAAACGTATCTTTCTAATCCCCGTGTTAGTTGCACCTAAAGTGAAAGCCTCTTTCGATTTACATCCGCGCTACAGTAGTATGCGCTAGGTGTCTTTTAGCACAGACGATGACAATGGCCATGAACAAAGCAGCCTATTACCTCAAGAGGACACCGCGGGGCCAATATCGATATCCTCCCATTCGTAAGGAATGTTTGGCTTTGGTCTTCGCATCCAAAAGATGCGCACTATCTCGCGGGACGCATACACGTCATATCCAAAATTGACCCTATAATGCGTATTCATGACCCACCGCACGCTGAATGGTCGAATGGCTAGATGGGCATTGTTATTATCTCAAGACGACATTCACTTCAAACCTCGGCGCATGAAGGGTCAAGCCGCAGGTGATCTTTGGCTAACCATCCATTGAAAGGGAAAGTCGAATTGTATCAAGACATGCCCGATGAACCTTATGAAGCTAATCGGCTCTAAGGAAACGTATGGCAGCTTGTTCTTGACGGAGCCGCCGAGAGCGACTCCACGGCCCGCTAGTAGCCTGAGGGTAGTATTGATATCTCCACAAAACCACGCGGATACCACGAGCCGCGGTCGCTATCGAACCATGCACCAATAACGTAGCGTAGTATAATGCTATTGATTGGTCTCGACATAGCCAAGCATTTAGGCTGAAACACCTTGAAGCATTTGGGGATTCACAGCCTAATCGTGAAACAATTGAGAGGAGAATATGAAGTCGCACGAGGACCTTATCCTCATCATGCACCGCCATAGCTTTAGCCGACTTTGAAAGCTTTTACATCGATCATGTACCCCGCTTGCGTAACACTTATGCAGATGCGCCGCCTCTTGCAGCTACGCTTAGCCCTACCCGAATGCTACTCAGAAGTTAGTGTGTCTAGTCGGCAACTATTTCGACCAAATATGCTGCATGATCCAAGCAAATAAGACTAACCTAAGTCACTTGAAGCACAGATCGGGTTCCTAATCATCGATTATGTCTTGCATGGGATATCACCAAGACATAAAAGAAAGAGAGTCAATTCCGAAAGCATCAAGATTTTACTATGATTCCAATTACGTGACTTTATATAGAAGGTCGTATGATGGATTACCGCTTCATGTTCGTCAACTAAGGAAGCAGAGCAAGTCTTGAAAGAAGCTCATAACGGTGTTTGTGGAGCACACCCTCGACCCAAGTTATGGGACCGGCCAGACTCTCGCTATTATTGGCCGACAATGGTAAGGGATGCCGGGCTTACTTAAACGATGCCATGCATGCCGATACATGCTAACTACCTTCATCAACCGCGAACACTTGCATCCTACCGCAACGCCCCGCCATTTGAAACATGGGGAATGGATATCGCTGGTCCAATTTCCCACCTTCTTCAAAAGGACATCGCTCATATTGGCGATAATCGACTATTTTCAAAATGGGCGAGGCTATTCCATTGAGAATGGTCAAGGCTAGTGATGTGATCAAATTTGTCAAACATCACGCCATATACCGATATGGTGTGCCAAGACAGATTGTCCACGCACAATGGTCCACAATTTGTCACCATGCTTTCACGCCGATTCTCGGATAAATTCAACCGAACCGCATCAACAGCCTTACTATCCCAAGGGCGAATGGACAAGCCGAAGCTTTTAATAAGACGATCATCAAAATCCTCACCAAGATGGTCTCTTCAAATAAGAAGGATTGGGATGATAAGTTGGGACAAAGTTTGTGGGCTTATCGCATAATGTTCGCACAACCGACGTACCACCCCATATGCTCTTAGTTTATGGTTGTGAAGCTATTTTACCGATGGAGATTCAAATCCCATCGCTACTAATAGCATTAACCATCGGAATGACGATCGAAGAAAATCATCGCCGACTTTGAAGAACTTGAAATGCCGGATGAAAACGACTCACAGCTCAACAAAGATATCGAAGTTGTACCAGCCCGGATTTCTAAAGCATTTGACAAGAAGGTCCGATGTCGATTTTCAAGGAAGGCTTCTGCTCGGGCCACGTCCGACGCCCAATGATTTTGAATTCCAAAAGAAAGGGAAATTCAACCAAAATGGGAAGGACCATTCAGAGGGAGTCGGTTTATCGAATGGAGCCGCATCAGCCTAACCAATCAAGAAGGCGACAAAATCATGATGCCTATCAATGGTAAGTTTCAAGAAATATTACCCCTCAATTATCTTATCGTTTCTAAGCATTGACTTACCAAGTCAATATTTTATCTTTACGATATCCACCTTTGGCCTACCAAGTGATGCCAATATTCTAATTCTCCGACGCTTGTTATTCATACCAATGATGTTCGCCATCCCTTATGGGCTTACTCAACGATGAGCCAATGTTTCAATTCCTCGCGAACAACGGCCGCCACCTAATTTTGATTTATCGAATGATGTGTCTTCATGTTGATCACAAGGTCATACTTTCACACCATTGAACAATGTGATTGTTTTCATCACAAATATACTTCTACGCCACCAACGACCCGATCATTTCCATATCGCCTCTTGTCTAAGTGACTTTATGTTAGATAGTGGTTAACCAAGTGATACACCCCTATCAACTCCTCACCTAATAGTGGCCTACTATAACATGTGCCCTATTCCAATTATAGTCGTTATACTCTTATGTCATCAACGACTCGCTTAACCCCACGAGTCATTTCCTTGAATGACTTTGTTCATAATCATTGTTGTTATACTTTCATGTCATCAACAACTTGATTACTTTCTCGACACGATCGTATACTTTTATGTCACCGAACCATTCGATCACAACTTTCACGCTATCTTATTCCCCGTAGTAGCCTACCATGCAATTTACCTTTATTCCAATCATAGTCGCTATACTTTCATGTCAATGAACGACTTGACTACTTTCACATGATCATTCCTTTAAATGATTCTCGCTTTGTAATCCCCGTTGTTATACTTTCATGTCAATCAACAACTTCGTTACTTTGATCACAATCGCTATACTTTTATGTCAATCAACCATTCGATCATCCTCATATGATTTTATTCCTATTAATGACCCACGGGCAATTTGCCTTTATCTTTTAATCCAACTTTGAACGGCTAAGGATAGAGGGAGATTTTAGCATTAAGCCTAAAAGAACCTCCTCAAAACTCATCATACCGAGGGGAAAAGTATGGCTAGTCCAGCCAAACCAACCGTAAAGACATATCAAGTCCGCTGATACGGAGTTTGCTAAAAATTCCGTGATTGCAAATGCAAAGTGCAACAAAATTTTGAGGAACACAAAAGTGGAATTTTATTCATCATGTAGTTAAAGATATACATGAATTACAAGTTCCCAAGAGTTTGGCGGATCTCTAAGCAATCTTGACCATAGTTTCCTTTGTGAGCTTAACTTTGATCTCCTCCGTCACTGCTTATGAAGATCGCCGCCGAAGTACGTGCATTTGCTCAAAGAAGCTTTAGCCCTTCCAGATCATTAGATTCAAATTTCCACCACGCCTCGTGCCGACATTGGGCTATCGAGTTTGATGTTTCTCAAGAGCGCTAGCCCACTTTCTCTCTCGCCCGCCAATTTTGCCCGAATGTCAATGAGTGCAGTACCAGGAGTCAACCAGAGTTGTTGATTACGCCGTGCTAGCAACCCTTTTCTTTTCAAAGATACGAGTCGCGGCCGCTCTCAAAAGCCGATCAATACTCGCTTCTTTCGAAAGTACTTGACGTTGGAGCTCAAATTGAGTATCATCTCTTATTCTTCTAAGCTGCATGGCACGATCCTCAATCATAGAATGAAGAGACTGGTCACGCTGTCTTTGCCATTTGTTGAAAAGGGTCTCACTGCACTTATAGGTTTGTAAGGCAACAGAGTCGCAGCTGCTGGTCGCTTTGCATCACATCCAGGAGAGGTTCCAATACGGCCTTGATCCCAGCAAAATCCCCACCACGCTCCAACACTTGAGTAGGAGATTCTTTCAGGATGGTGAGGAAATTATGGCGAATCATAGATACCCCGTAGTCCTTCGACAAGTCAAAAGAAGAGGGGGTACCAGCAGAAGGTTTTGAGCCCGACGGACAAGCCGAGGACGGATTGGCAGACATCAATTGAAGGAGTGGTATGCAAAGCCAAAGCCGGGTCTCGTGCACAACCGCAGGGATTGTCAGATCGCTCTTGGTCCCGACTCGACTCGTAAACAAGCAGCAGCCAACGGAGACTCTTCAAAGATCATCAAGTATACTCTTGGCAAGATCGAGGGCCTTCAAGAATGGGGCTCAGCCGGGCGGCAGCTTCAATCAAGGCTTCTCCTCACCCGCTGACTACACGCTGGACCGAGGGGCCCCGGTCTTTAGATCCTTGATCTGCTGGCACCAAAGCTTGGCTTCCTCCGTGCTCAAGTGGGTGGCTTTGAGGCACCCCAACAGACCGGGCCGGGCAGGTAGAGCTTTCAAGAGGATCTTCCGAATATATTCCATGGTTCTCCAAAAGGAGCTAACTCTCTAGGTGCCTCTCGACATGTTCAACTCCTGAGTTGCTTCAACACCGAAGGCATGTTGCTACTGCATCATCTAGAGCCTCATCTATATCCGCCGGGTCTCATGTGGGCCGGGTTGACGGATGGCCCCGTCCCATGAGGGCCGGATCGGGCGGAGGGCTCCACACCCACTTGGGGTTTAGCAGCTCCAAAGATCCGCCTCTGCAAATACTCCTTTAGTCCCTAATGCGCCCTCGCTGAAGTCCGCCTTCTATAACGCCCCAATCAATCGAGCCCGTAAGAGTTGATGTTGAAGCTCGAATTTCGGCGCTTGCCATGCAATGCCACTTGCAATACGCCGAACGCCGTCCCGATTGAGGGTCTCGCGAAGAGAAAACGAGCACCGTGCCGCCAAAGAACGGCCCAGCATCAAGCCCCGCTCCCACGCAAGCCACAACCGCCGGATCAGAATCGAGAACCGGATTACCAACGACAGCTTGATCATACCCCAATTGACGGGCGGTTTATTGTGGTAGATAAGGCTCCACACGCATATAGGACCGAAACGCAAATGAAATACCCACGGATGCTCATGAGCCATAAGAAGCAAGCCGATAAAGTGGTATAACCCCGAGCATTGGGTTCATCCACTAGAGCTTGTCCATAGTCAACCCCGTGAAAATGAGGGAGGCACCGATTAAAAGAATAACTCTTATAGTCCCTGAGAGCCGCCACGCGACCGGCCATGTAATGTTTGGTCCAATCGACGCTTTCTAGCCTCGGATGAAAGGAGTAATTTGTCCCTCTATATGTGCGTAAGGTGTACCCATGAGAGTAGGGCAATGCATGACTAACCACGCCATAAGATAGGCGATGGTAATTCCACCTCGGTTCTCAACACCATGGCGTAAGGCATAGCAAAGACGCCGAAGTCGCAATGAATACCGCAATCATGGCAGAAGAAGTGCATATTGACGCCTCGTGCTAAGCGACAACAGGAAAATCACCAAAGCCGAGGGTCAAAGTCGCCGCAGGGACGACGATATGTTTAAGCCACAACATGAGGTAGCCCGCTAGCACCGCTTTGAAGAAATCGCTCCCCGCCTGATAAATATAAGTGTCAACGTCACCTCGCCGAAGCCATGCTCATCCGTGGAAGTCACATAAGAAAGTGGAAGGTTGTCAAGCACAAGCCGCGGACAATTTACTCACCAAGAGGACCTGTGGGCACCACAATACCTTCCTTATCATCCAAATTCTTCAAAGAGGTAGGGCCCAAATATTATGACTAATGAACTTTTCCCCTTCTTATCAAGACGACTGCGCCTACATGTGCAAATATAATAGTGGCACATCACTTCCCAATAGGTCTCCACTACTTGGGGTGATCTTTTTCCAACCACGCCTCTTTATACCTGATGTACCTCGCACTGATACCGCCATGAGGTAGCCTGTAAACCTCGCCATCTCGCAAGGCAATCCCCAATTGCCCTGAGTGAAGAAGGTATGAGTATCGGATTATACAATTCCAAAATCCCAAAGAACTGCTGAGAATTGTTCCTCAAGCCCAGCTTGAGTTGCCCCGATAGGAGCCCTAAGGCCAAACCTCTCCAATTCATCACGATACTTCTAGAATGTATTCAAGTGATGCGAGGCCACCATTGCTAAGAACCCCATCGAGACCAACCAGAGTCCGGAAATCCTTGGCAGGAATTGCCCTCCACCTTATGGAAAGCACGACAAAGGTGTTGGCCGCGATACCGATTCGCCAACAGAAGCTCCTCTCGAAAAGCCTGTGTGTGTAGACCGCTACATGATGACCATGGCGTCCACTGCACCACCCCGAGAAGTGACCGCACATCACTCCATCTTGAGTAGGGTTAGATCCCACCATCTTCCGAGGATTAGAAGCGCTCTTAAGGAGGTCAGTGAGCAATCCCTGCTCCATTAAGGCAAGAACATGTAGCGTGAGTTTACCACTCTGAGCCACTTGTACAAACCCAAGTCCAACAGATCCGATCTTCGATCATCTCCAAACAAAGACAGCTTTGCATCTGGTCCCGCATCGACTCCAAAGGGCATCCGTAATCCAACGCCAAGGTGGATGTTGAAGGTTCGAAGAAGTCTCAACTCCTCTTCACCCGCCCCCAAATGCGTGAACGCTCACAAGAGGGGAGAGGAAATCGTTCTCGCCTCTTGAGCACCGCTTGCTCCAAAAGAACCCCGCTGAGGAATGGGGTAGAAGGATGCTCAACTACACAAAAGAGAAGAAGAAGTTAGTCTCGAGGGTCAAATCGCCACTTCAAAAGGACAAAGTCACTCAAGAGCTTAACCTCAAACAAGACTAACTCCATCAATGGGCTTAACTTCGCATTAAACGAACCTCGCCAAACGAGGCTCATCCAACAAGAAAGCGAAGCCTCGCCAAACGAGGCTCATCCAACAAGAAAGCGAAGCCTCGCCAAACGACTCATCTTTCCGAAAACGAAGCCTCGCCAAACGAGGCTCATCCAACAAGAAAGCGAAGCCTCGCCAAACGAGGCTCATCCAACAAGAAAGCGAAGCCTCGCCAAACGAGGCTCATCCAACAAGAAAGCGAAGCCTCGCCAAACGAGACCCATCATTCAAAGACGACTCACCAAACGAAGCTTCATCTAAAATAATCAAACTCGCCAAACAAAGCGAAGTTTCAAAACAGACCCTATGGGGATCTGAGATCAAGAACCTCGATGAGGTTTATCAAGCCAAATGAGGCAAGCTCGCAACGGGCGCAGCTTAGAAAGATATGATCTTGAGAGCAATATCATCTCCAGAGTGAAAATCACGCCGTAAAATTAACTCTACCAGCATCTTAAAGTCATGTTTTGGCGAAGCGATGCTCTTACGCTTTTACCGCGGAGCGGACACGTGGAGCAGAGCGTAAGTCCCAATAGGCTTTTGCCTTTGCCAAGAGCGTTTTGGGGCCATTGCTTCGGCCAAGGGGAATTCAAGCATTTAGATTGACGCTGGAGAAGATGAGCAAGGAAAGGTTTTCATGGGCTCGCCGCCATATAGGGTCTCAAGAACCCAACCGACGCCGAGATATACGCCCGTGATCTCTCACGCGATCATCGGCGCAGATCCGCGGACGAGATCCGGGATGTGACAAGTCACCAAAGGGGTCTAATCCCTAATTTGCCACGCGGATGCGGATTTAAAGAGAAATCGAAACTAAACGCCAAGGGTCGGGGAGTGCGAGGTTCGGCCTTGCCTTCATATCCAACTCCGGCGAGGTTGGCATGGTTCGCCGATAATCGGTAGAAAATTCAGTATTCCGCACTCCCACACAACCCGATTCAAGTCCAAAACTTTGAAGGGGTCTTGTAGATACCAAAAATCCTCCAGCGCAGGGTCAGCGCACCCTAGTTGTTAAAGCTTCAAGACGAGGCTCACTGGGGCCAGGCCGACCATACAAACTTCAAAACGACTCGGCCAAAGGCGCAGGCTCAACCTCAATACGAGGTTCGCGACGCGGAGCGGAGTTCATTTTTAACACGAGGCTCGCGACGAGAAACGAAGCTCAACAGGATTAAACGAGGCTCGCCCACAACACTTAAGTTTGACGAGGCTCGCATAAAGATCGTGGCGCAGGCTCGCCCCTCAACGCAGTTCGGGCGAAGCTCTCCTTCGTGACGAGGTTCGCCAAGCAAAGAAAGCTCTTTATTCAACCGGGTTCACCTAAGTAGTGAAGCTCTCCTTCGTGACGAGGTTCGCCAAGAACGAAGTCCTCGCCCTTCAACCGAGGTTCGCTTACGCCAGCGAACCTCGCCATTCAACCGAGGTTCGCCAGAGTGAACCTCGCCATTCAACCGAGGTTCGCCTACGCAGCGCGAATTCAACCAGGTTCTTTACAAAGCAGCGAACCTCGCCATTCAACCGAGGTTCGCCATGCAGTGAACTCGCCATTCAACCGAGGTTCGCTTATAGCAGTGGAACTCGCCATTCAACCGAGGTTCGCCACGCCAGCGAACCTCGCCATTCAACCGAGGTTCGCCACGCAGCTGGAACTCGATATTCGCATCGAGGTTCTATAATAGCCGAAGCTCGCCATCCAACCAAAATGTATAAACACATCCAAATGAGATTTGCCCACGCAATGAAGCTCGCTACCAAGCTTGCCTCAAGTAGCTTAACTTCGCCATTCGATCAAGGTTCACCAAACCAAGGAAGAGCTAAGCTCGCCATCTATCGGCTCGCCTCAGAAGGACCCAAAGGCCACTAAAGCCACAACAATCACTGGCTAAGTAGTGGACATCGGTTATACCCACGCCCATGCCGCTAGCCCACGCTCACAATTCCAAAGATGCCGCTACATGCTAAAAGCCCTATAAATGGCGGTGAGTAGCCATGGCCAGGGACTTTGGATTGAGAAAATCTAGCACTTGCGCCGCAAAGAGAGATCGAAGTTCTTCATCAATCATCAACAACTCGCTCGATCACAACGGAAAGTTTAAACTCTACGGAGCATTGAGTGAAGCCTTTTCACCAAGAACCCATACAAAAGAGAAGTCAAATCAATCTTCTTCCTCTCAGAATCGAGGGTGTGATTGTAATTCTTTCTCAAAGTCAATCAAACAAAACTTTTTCGACTCTACACACCCATTTCCAACCGACTCCAAATGAAAGGCCAACCGTTATGGTCATAACCGCTAATTCTCGACAGGGAAGAGAAACCCCATATGCTTTAGACAAACAAACATCTTAACTGACAACTAAAAGGCACCCAATGGCCAAACCAAATGAACGAAGTCAGCCCTCTCTACAATGTCCCACCATCCAAATTGACCGCTAACTGCGGACGACGAAAGGCGGGTGGTGTTAGTCGCCCTTCAGCTATCTATCTTCGTGGACGACGAGAAGCGTGTGTTAGTCGCCCCTTCAGCCTATCTATCTTCGTGGATGACGAAGACTGCGGGTTAGTCATCCTTCAGCCTATCTATCTTCGTGGACTACACGTAGCGGTGTTGGTCGTCCTTCGGCTATCTATCTTCGGACGACGCGACGAAGGCGTTAGTCGTCCTTCAGCCTATCTATCTTCGGACGACGCTTAAAGGCGTGTACCCTTCCGGGCCTCAACTCTCTTTCCTCACCTAAGATGGCTCCCCTCAATCTAAACGAGGGTTACAACAAATCTGATCCTCACAACGCCACCGATCTCATTAAATGTATTGTCACTCTTAATATCTCCATCTCTCACAAGAATTAAGGCACTCGACTAATCCGGTCATGACACGATCGTGATCTCATTAATGAACTCATTAATGACGGTAATGTACTTAACTCTTAAGTCACCCCAATGCTTGACACTGTGAAGGCATGGCCATCATGCGTCGACAGAAAAGACATCCGCCTAATCACAATCAACACGAGGGATGGGCGCTCATTGTTAGTTTTCACCGCTTGAAGAGACGAAAATACCTCCTACCCTAGGTATAAATAGCAAATTGTTCAACGAACCAAAGGTAATCTCTTTTTCTTAGTGAATTTATGCTCCTTTACTTTATCATCTTCTATATACCTATCAATCCATCGGAGGGACCACCGAGACCCCAACTCACGCTTCACGTGTTCTTTCTCTCACTAGGGTGGACTCCCACCACACCATTACCGGATATTAGAAGGGAAGCTGACCTCATTCAATTAAAAGCTAACCCAACAGAGTTTAGTGACCTGATTTCTCAGACATCAACAATATATATATATATATATATATATATATATATATATATATATATATATATATATATATATATATATATATATATATATATATATATATATATATATATATATATATATATAGTGACTGTGGTGGATTAAGATATCAACAATATATATATATATATATATATATATATATATATATATATATATATATATATATATATATATATATATATATATATATATATATATATATAGAGCAGTACCCTATGAACTTAAGTTCATAATGACAGTGGTGCACCAACTTTTTTATCCACTATTTTGTCTTGGAGATTTGTGATGCACAAATCTCAAAGTGGGCTTTATTATTCAATTTATCCTGAAGAAAGAGATATATATATACAGCATATATATATATATATATATATATATATATATATATATATATATATATATATATATATATATATATATATATATATATATATATATATATATATATCATTAAGAAAAGTTGAGCTAAGTTAATTACTTAATACACACACCCTCACACTCAATTGATGCTGACAACTGTGTGGCCTAAAGACTATACTCATTACGGTAGAACATTTTACTAAACGAGCCAACCTCATATTCCTTTTTTCCTATATATATATATATATATATATATATATATATATATATATATATATATATATATATATATATATATATCTTTTATTACTATCATATGTTAGTTTCACCTTGCTAGCTGTACTTGGCATCCTTACCTGAATTGATTTGCTAGATAAAACTGCATACAATCGAGCATCTTAATCAGGAAAATGTGAGCAAACAACAGTTTTTATGATAATGATCTAAACCTGTTTTCCTTTTATTTAGATTTCTTCAGATTCTGTCTTACTTTATACAATATTTATTATTTCCAGAATTGTATCATCACCATTTTTTGTATTTTCTAAGGAGGGATATTGGTTAGTGTAATTATGAGGTAAGTGACATAATTTCTGGACTTACTTTATGGTGTTATTTATCGACAACGGATTGAGATTTCACTTTAAGTTGTTATTAATTGACAATGAGATTGGGACAATTAACCTCCACTTTTCAAAATTATCCCACTTCTATATAAACTTTTGTCTCAACCTACAAAAATTACTCCTATTCTTAACTTCGACAATCATGGAAAAAGTGGGATAATTTTGAAGCATTAGTTTATTAAAATGTCTAATATATGTTAATTGTATTATAGTATATAATATATCTTAATTATATTATATTATAAAATTCGCTATAACCGTGAAGATAATAAAATAATATATAATATTATCTAATACAACATTATTACATATTAGTTAATAATATGTGATATATTATAATATTAGTATTATATTATTAAAATATTACTTTATATATTATCGTCAATGATCCCTCCGCCTCTTCCACTTATTCCCCTTTCTCGTGCTCATCGTAACAATGCATGTCGCTCAATCTCTGCGCCTGCTGCATTAGCAGATACATTTATAAGGTATGCTACGGTGACACATCTCAGACTGCCTGCGAGTTGGATCTGAATCCTTATCATTCAATGGATCAAATGCCGTCTTTGACATCACCTTCGGCTGCAACCACGACAACCAAAGGTTAACTGTCTACCACGCTGCAGGAGTCTCAGGCCTTGGCAGGAACATTTCCTTCACAAATCAAGGCGAAGACTTTTTCATTTTGTCTCGTGGAGCGAGACTCTAACAAGACGTCCAGTACTCTCGACTTCGAGTCAGATTTTATAAATCTAGCATACCATTTCTGCTCTGCAAGAACCCTGAGCTCCACTCATTCTACTACGTCAATGTACATGACCGGAATCAGCAAATCAGCATTAGCGATGAGCTGCTCCTCGTGATGGACACCAATGGAAGGGGGTGGACCATCATGGATTCGGACATCATCATCATAATACTCCGACCGATGTGATCTACAACTCTACAAGAGACGTATTTGTGATCCCGTGAAGGGAATGGGGAGCTTCCTGAAGGTTAAGGGAGGGGCTATGCTCGATACATGCTACAATCTTTCTGCACATACCATAAGAAAGTGCCGGAGGTTTCGTTCCAATACTCTGAGAGGAAGGAGCTATGATTTCAGAAGAAGAACTGCTTGGTTTGTTTTTTTGGGAAAAATTGCAGAATTCCCTACGACATTTGTTTGGAAGAACAAGGAAAGGTGTTGGAAAAATTTTGTTTTTCCTCCTTTCAAAAATCGGATGGCGACCAAGGCGGCGATTTCTGAGGCGACCGCGACGACAAATTTTGTGGCACAAAAAATTTGGGGAGACATCGATCCTAACCCTATCTCTCCCCTAACCCTAATCTTGATGGTAAATCTCTTTCTAATCCTTCAATTTATCCTCAGTTTCTTACTAAACCTAGTTCTTTGAAAAGTGTGTGGCCCATTGAGCCCAATTTTAGGCCTGTTCAGGATAAAACTAGGGTTAGGTTTTACTCAGAGGGAGAGTCAAAATCAACGGTGGGGATTGGTCCATCGTGTCGATCTGTGGAAGAATTGAAGGCTGATGTAGAAAAGGGTGATTGGGTTCAGGTTGTTGAAAGAAACCCTAGATCGCCGCTAAACCGCCAGAAAATTTGATTATTGATTTTATCGATAGGAGCAAATCACATTTGCCAGAGATCCAAGAATGGTCATCAAGAATGGTCAGCGGAGGATACATTTGAGGTGGAAAGAGCGATCTCCATGACAGGCCAGGGGGTTTTGATGACCCTAATCCTTGGCAATGACGTCGTGAACGATCTGCATCTTCTCATTTTTCATCCGCAAGGCCTCAAGATCATCCCACTTCTTCAATCGAGAATCCTCGCCAGAAAGACAAAGGCAAGAGACCTTTATCTGTTGTTGATGAAGAGAAACAGCAAGAGAATATTCTGAGATTTCAAGATCAGGGACCGAGGGATTTTAGATCTTTAGAGGCTGATTTGAAAATTTCAGGTGATCGTCCTCGATTTTCTACTGCTTTGCTTAATTTTGAAGGAGAGGCGAACTCTGAGTTTCAGAAATTTAGAAATTTTGCAATTATCTCTTTTATTGAAGGAAGTAATGTTTCTTTAGAAAGACTGGAATTAGATCTGAGGGCTTTCTTTCCTATGAACAAACATTGGGATGTTAGACTGTTCACTAATGGAGAAGTTCTTGTTAAAATTCAACCATGGAAACAAATGGAAGATCTCATCAGGATGGGAGTTATTCCTCTTCGATCTTGCAAAATTAAGTTTAGAAGATGGAGTGCTTGGGAGGGAAATGTGGTAGAACATAGAAATTCTTGTGTCTGGATAAAAATGAAACAAGTTCCTCCATTTTTTTGGAACAAGGAATCTTTTGAACTGATGGTAAAACCTTTTGCTAATCTAAATGAATTAGATCCTTTAACAAGTGCTTGTACTGAATTTGTGGATGCTGTCATGTTAGTCAAATGCTTAGAGTATATTGATATTCCTAAGTTGCTGAAAGTATATGTTGGGAGATACCAATATAATGTTGAAGTGTCTATTATGTCCATTATGGGGGAAATTTCTGAGGTGGAAAGGAAAAAACAGAAAATTGAGCAAGATAAAGATACCAATCAAAGCTCCTACCATGACAAATGGTTTAAAGGAAGGAAAGATAGTGTAACAGATTCATCTTCTTTGAAAGAATCTAACACTAGTTCATGGAGTATTCGTCAAGATCTAAGGAAAAATCCATGGGGATCTCCTGCTGCTAAATTGTGGGCAGACGCCAAAACTTTTTATCAAAAGCAAGTACCTATTTGGGAACCCTGGAGTGAAAATTTAACAGCAGATAAAAATGTTGAACAGGAATCTGAGCAAGTGGGGATTAATGAGTGGGAAGAGTGTCCTGCACAAGAGAAAACCTTGGAAGAGCATGAAAATATTGCTGTAGCTGAAAAAAAAAGATCAGGTCAAAGATTATTCTCGTCCAGAAGTAGGTGACATCAAAGAAGCTTTTCCATCAACAGTTGGGAACACTGAAGATTTTCGCAAGACTGAAGACAATAAAGGAAAGTCAATTATGCTGGGAGGTAACATTGAAGATTGGATGTCTAATCCAGATCTATCAACTGAAGACTCTGGGAAAAAAGATGATGGTTGTAGAGGTGAAGTTTTGATGGTCAAACCCCTCAAATCTTTACCTCTAGAGGCTTCCTTTTTTAGTAACACTCTGGGCAAGGAGGTAGGATATGTCAGGAGATGTTCCAAATTTGCAGATCTTGAACCCATGTCAATCATGGATAGGGCCACTATGAGAGCTGCTGCAAAATTTACTGAAACTGGAGCTACACTTAGATCAGAATCTTCTGGGTCAGGTGACAAATCTTCATCTTCATTTGGTTCTTCTTACATTCCTATTTTATTTGATAGCTACACTAATAGTCAACTGCTTAATTATGCTGTTAAATGTGCTGTCATTCTGGATCCTCAAGAGGATTTTGATCCTCTTAAAAAAGTGAGGAGCATGGAACAGGAGAGAGCTACTTTAGAGTAGATTCATGGAGTCAAGAGTGGGTGAATTATCCGGATCCAATGTTAGTAACTTGGAATGTGAGAGGATTGGGGTTGAGTACTAAAAAGATTTGGTGTTAAAGATTTTTGTCAACTTAATAAGTTTGACATTATTTGCTTACAAGAAACTAAGTTGAGTTGTATTACTGATAATATCTTAAAAAGTTTGGGTGGTAATATGTTTGATTGGTTTGTATACCCTCAAGGGAGCCTGTGGGGATTATGATTGGGTGGAATAACAATAAATGGAAAAATTAAATGAAATTTCTCGAGACTTTGTTTTATCTGCAGTTTTACAAAATAAAAGAAATAACTTTGTTTGGACTGTTTCATCAGTTTATGGACCTCATTGTAATAGAGAAAGATTGATTTTCTGGCAAGAACATAGAAATCTCAAAAATAGTATATCTGGTCCTTGGGTTGTTGTGGGTGACTTTAGTGTCACTATTAATCCTGAAGAAAGAAGGGGAAAAACTAATCATAAAAAGGACATGGAAGACTTCCTTGAGGTGATTAATGAACTTGAATTAATTGATAGTCCTCTTCATGGAAGAAACTTTACTTGGTTAAACAAAAGAAAATCACCTTCTATGGCTAGACTTGACAGAGTTTTTTTCAACTCTGAGTGGGAGGATAATTTTCCTTTCTCTAAGAAACAAGGACTTTCTAGCCAACTTTCGGATCATGCCCCTATAAGTTTTGATTGTGGTGATAATCAGCAATATGTTAAAACTTTCAGATTTGGAAAAATATGGCTGAATTTTGAAGAATTCATGAATTGTGTTCCTGTATGGTGGAGATGTGCTCCTTCTAGTGAATCAGCTTCTAAAAATATTGTGGGCAAACTGAGATTCATGAGAAAATGTATAAAAAAAATGGGTCCTTTCCAACTTTTATAGTGTCAAAAAGAAAAAAAAAAGGAGTTATTGAGTGATTTGTTAGAACTGGAAGTCATGAAGGAAAATAGGGATCTGAATGATAGTGAAATGATTCAAAAAATGATATTATGACTCAGTTGAATGAAATTCTTTTTCAAGAATAACAAATGTGGAAACAAAGAGCTAAGGCTCATTGGCTCAAGGAGGGAGACCAAAATACTTCATATTTTCACAAGCTGGCCAATAGTAGAAAAAGAAATAATTTGATTTCCTCAATTGTGCACAATAATACCAAATCAGCCCGGGATGGTATTGCATGTGTTTCTTAAACCATTACAACTGTGATCTTTGGGCAACCGCTTTTACAGATGCCATCTTGACTGGAATAAATTATTTCCATCTAAAGAATGGGGAAGTAATGATATTGAACTCCCATTTTCTGTGGAAGAAGTTCATAAAGCTGTGAGTGGCATGAAGGGAGATAAATCTCCTAGTCCTGATGGGTTTCCTGCTCTTTTTTATCAAGTTTTTTGGGATGTTGTGAAAACTGATATTATGAAAATTTTTACTGAATTTTATGAAGGCAAATTAGAAATCAATAGACTCAACTATGCTCATATTGTTCTTATCCCTAAAAAAAATGAGTCATCAACAATCAATGACTATAGACCCATCAGTTTGCTTAATGTGATTTATAAAATCGTTACTAAAGTTTTGACTAACAGATTGAATCCTAAGTTGGATTTATTAGTAGATCCAGCACAATCAGGCTTTAATAAAGGGAGATTCCTCGCTGATGGTGTAGCCGCAACAAGAGGTTATCTCATTGTTTTCAAAATAAAAAATTGGGAGGATTTTGTTGAAGCCGACTTTGGGTGCTTATGACATGTTGGACTGGAATTTTATTCTAGATGTCCTGAAAGCTAAAATTTTTGGAGAGAGATGGGTTCATTGGGTGAGTGCATGCTTAAAAGGGGGTTTGTTTGCCATCAATATAAATGGCAAAACTGGAAATTGGATTTTATCCAAAAGAGGAGTTTGTCAAGGGATTCTTTATCACCCCTCCTTTTTGTTCTTGCAGCTGATTCCTTTACTAGGATGCTAACTTTAGCTGTTGAATCTCAGCTCATTGAAGGTTTAGGTCCTGATAATATGATTCACAAAGTTATATATTTGCAATATGCAGATGATATTTTTATTTTTTGCAAAAATAACAGAGAACATTTAATTGTTTTGAAACCCATTCTATACTATTTTGAACTTGTTTCTCGATTAAAAAATTAGTTTTAACAAAAGTGTGCTTATTGCCCTAGAAAATAATGAATCATTGCAAAATAACGGCCACTATGATGAATTGTAAAGTGGTAAATTCCCCATCACTTACCTTGGGATTCCTTTAAGACCTGAAAATTAAAAGAGATGACCTGTTTCCTTGAAAAATTGAAAAAATTGCTTTATGGAAAGGTAGATTATTATCAAGAGGGCCACTTAGTTAACCGCTACCTCTGTTATCTTCTTTTACCATAATGGGTGATTGAAAATTGACAAGATGAGGAGAAGATTTTATGGATTGGATCTATGGATCATAAAGGCTATACAAATTTGGTGAAATGGGATGAACTTTGTAGACCAAAATATTGTGGAGGATTAGGATAAAAAATTTGAAAATCATGAATAAAGTTTTAGGAAGTGGCTTTGGAAATGGTTTGATGATACTAATGTCCTATGGAAACAAATCAGTTTTCATAAGTACTTTGAAGGGAGAAATTGGGCAGATTATATTCATTCTGGGACTCTGCAGTTATCACATTTTGGAAAAAAATTTCACTAATATTGACAGCTTTGTGCAGCCTCGTAAGCGCGGGAGATGGATGTTTTACTTTATTTTGGCTTGATAAATGGTCAGGTTTATCTACTCTTGCTTCTTTATTCCCAGCTTTATTTACACTTTCATCAAATCCTTATGCTACCATTAATGGTTTGAGGGAGAGAGAAAACAATTTGTGGATTTGGCGAATACAGTTTGAAAGACAATCAATCGGGTAATTTAGTTACCCAATATTTTGAAATGATGAATTTTCTCAATTCAATCACTCTTTGTACAACAAAAGATAAAAAGAAATTGGTTGTGGGATCCTAAAAGTCAAGTAAATCCTACTATCAATTTTGATTGATGGAGGATTGAGGTTTGATTGTGAAAACATATGGGGACTTCCTATTCCTTTGAAAGTCAGATTTTTGGTCTGGTTGGTATTAAGGCATAGCTTGAATACAAAAGATAATTTGGAGAAAAAGGGTATACAAATAGAGAAAACTTGTTGCTTATGCTCTAATCTGGAGGAAAGTCATACCCATTTATTTCTTAATTGTGAGTTTGTTTACTCAATATGGAAATCCTGACAATATAAGGTCAATATTGATGATGACTTCAGGTTGGATTCTTTGAAAAAATTGTGGTTAACCTGGGGATTAACCAATGATGAGAAGACTAATTTGAGAAGAGATATTTACATTTGTTCTCTGATCTGGGTTATTTGGCAAGAACGTAATGAGAGGCTATTTTCAGGCAAGAAGAAGCGATCTCTAGACCTATTGAACAAAACTCTCTCTTACTCAACCTTTTGGTTAGGTGCAAATGGATTATCTGCCAGAGCTTCAAGACTGCAGGAGAGGAGAAGGAAGAGAAGCCAGAGGACTCTTGGACGAGGAGAAAACCAGTTTGGTGGAGCTGCTGCTGAAGTTAACTTGGGAAATCATGTGGCTGATACAATAGTACTTGAATGAAGATCTTTTTCAGGAAATTTGTAACTGCAGATGTTATTTTGGGATCTATCTTGTTTCATGCAACAGTTTGTTTAACTCTTTAGTGAATAGTATGCGTAGTTTTATGTACAGGGGTGTTTTCTGTTTCCTGACATGTAATATGTTGAACTTCTAGTACATACTCTCGGGTTGGGAGTATGGGCTATCTTTTGTAACAACCTATTTTGATATTTAGCTGGCTGGAGTACCTTTGTGGTGCTCCATCCTTTTTCTCAAAAAAAAAAAAAAGAACTGCTTGGTTTGAATAGGCGAGGAGTGGAAGGGGATTTATTGTTTTGCATTTTCGCCCGATGAGAACGTGGCTGTTGATCATCGGGAACGTACAGCTGCAAGACGATAGTAGCGTTCGATTTCTAGAATTCGGTGAAGAAGTTTACTCCTAATAAATGTTAGTGGCATTGATCAAATATGTTTAGAGTGGGAGTGAGGAAGTAACAGATTGACTAGAACCATGACATTAAAGGGAGAGTATCGACTGAGCCGTCCTTAGTATTGGAATTGATTTGTTATGACAAACCCCAGAAAATCAATCACACGAAAGAACTAAAATATCAAGAACACACGAACACAAATATATACGTGGTTTGGCTTGTAGCCTACGTCCACGGGCGAAGGAGGACAATAGCTTTACTAAATAGTGAGGAATACAATGTGGAGATCTCTCAATCACGCAATCTCCTAATAATACCCTAAAAGCCTAATACAACTCTCTCAAAGAATAAAAGAGAAAAATATTAAATAGGCTTCACAAAAGAACTCTCTCTTCTTGATTGGTGCTCTGTAGATTGATGATGATAATAGGCTTGAAAGACCGTACATATATAGTCTTGAAGATCCCAACTCCTTGCTGTACACGGAATATGAGTTCTAATGGGAATAGAAGTCCACATGTCCTAAAGCCCAATAAGAGTCCATGTAGAAATAAACTTCTAATATGATTGGTTGTGCAAAGTCTAATGTAAGTAGAACTCTTGATCAAAACAAACCAAGTCAAAAAGAATTCCCAAAGAAATATGGATTTGAATATTTGAGGCAACATATAACAAATCTCCACCTTGACTCAAATACGTAGAAAATTCCTCACTCCAAAATAAGCTAACTTACTCCACCTTCTCCAATAGCCCCACAAGGCATCTAAGTGCGGCACGTATCGATCAAGTTCAAGCCCGGCTTGAACTTGCCAACTGAAAGAGGCCTCCTCAACAAATCGACTAAATTATCTGCACGACGACCGTAACTCTTAGTGAAGTCATCACTTGAATAGCTCCTGAATACCTGAACGGCACAAAATTGTCAACCGACAATGCATAAGCTACCGTATCTTCATATCTTCGCGGTGGTCGAATATCTCGTCTAAACCGATCTCTAGCAATAGTGTATTCTCGCTCTTCCTACGGCTGCTGAGGTGCTTTATCTACTTGAACGAGATCTTGCTGCTGAACTCCCGTAGTTTTATCCTGCTAAAGAGCTAAGTTACGAATTTCTAACTCCACCTTATGTCCTATAGTGCGCCTTATCATCAACTAAATGGTGACTGTTTTTGGTGGAACAAAGCAGACTCATCAAAAGTGACATCACGGTGATAATAATCTTAGGAGACTTCGGATCAGGACACCACAACCTAAAATATTTAACACCTGATGCATAACCTAGGAATATGCACTTCTTGGCTCGATGCTCAAGTTTTCCTTGACTAACATGCGCATATGCAGGGCAACTAAATATTCTAAGATTAGAATAATCCGCAGGCTTACTGGACCAAACCTCCTCTGGAGTTTTACAACCAATAGCAATAGATAGCGACCGATTCACTAAGTAACAAGTTGTATTCACCGCTTCCGCCCAGTAATCCTTGCCTAAACCTGTATTGAACATCATACAATGAGCTTTCCCCAATAGTGTTCTATTCATACGTTCTGCCACTCCATTCTGTTGCGGTGTGCGAGGGACTGTACGATGTCTAACGATTCTCTCCTTCTTGCAGAACTCATTAAATTCTCCTCCACAAAACTCAAGGCCATTATCAGTTCTAAGCCTCTTAATCAGCCTTCCAGTCTGCTTCTCAATCAAAGACTTTCACTGCTTGAAAGTCATAAACACCTCATCTTGATGTCTCAAAAAATAGACCCAAACCTTCCTGGAGTAGTCATCAATAAAGGTCAACATATATCTCGAACTACCACTCTTCGAGGCAACTTGAGAAGGTCCCCAAAGACCTGAATGAACATAATCTGAAGTACCTTTTGTCGATGCTGCGCCATCTTGGCCGACTCTTTACGAAGATGCAATGCTTGCATAATCCCAATTTTCCTATACTCTATCCACATAAAATACCCTTCTTGCTCAACTCGGCCAATCCGCGCTCACTCATATGACCAAGTCTCATATGCCATAATAATGGGAGTATCAACTCCTGATATCGATGATGCAGCTGCAGCCGAACCGGTAATAGTAGAACCCTACAAATATACAAGCTGCCGATCTTCTTTTCTTTCATAACCACAAGAGAGCCTTTTGTAACCCTAAGAACCCAACATTCACCTGAAAAATTACACCCAAGACGATCAAGAGTGCCCAAAGAGATGAGATTCTTCCTTAAACCTGGAACATGCCTAACATCAGTCAAAGTCCTGATGACTCCATCATGCATCTTAATCCGAATTGTGCCTATCCCGACAGTCTTGCATGAGGCATTACTCCCTGTGAGAATAATTTCACCATCAATAGCTTCATAAGTGGTGAACCAGTCCCGATTAGTACACATATGATAGGAACAGCCCGAATCCAAAATCTAATTATCCATGCTCCTGTTTTTATCACATGTAACCAATAAAATCACATCTTCAGCAATATCAACTTTAGCGGAGTCCTCCTTAGATTTTTCTTCATACTCTTCTTATTTATTCTTGTTCTTTAATCTGTAACAAGTGGTCTTGATGTGTCCTTTCTTTTTGCAATATCTGCAGGTCAGATTCTTGTGCTTCGACTTATACCTGTTACCTCCAAAGCCCATTTCTTCCGATCTTCCTCGAAAAAATAAGCCATCAGCTTTATCATCACTTTTGCTTGTGGTTAACGCTTTATCGATCTTCTCCTTATTCAATAAGTTTTCTTTGACGTCTTTGATACTAATAGAATCTCGACCGTAAATCATAGTATCCCTGAAGTGCTTGTAGGAAGGCGGTAAAGAACACAATAACAATAGGGCTTGATCTTCATCATCGATCTTAACATCAATCTTATTCAAATCTATAAATATAGAATTAAATTCACCAATATGAGATTTGATGTGTGTACCTTCCGACATCTGAAGTGTGTACAAACGCTGCTTCAAGAGGAAGCGATTAGTGAGTGACTTCGTCAAATATAAACTCTCCAATTTAGACCACAAATCGGTGGTTTGTCTTCTCGATGAGAACTTCTTGCAAAACTTTGTTTATCAAACATAAGCGGATCATTTGTGAGAGCTTTAATTGTGAGATCACATTGTATTACACTAGTACACCAGAGGAGTGTGTGGTGAGACGGGTTGTCCCCAAGAGTGGCGCGGTAGTAAAGCCTAGGGAGGTAACCGAAAGCACTTGAGGGAGACACGGACTAGAGACCAACACTTGAGGTGGTAATTAGTGCACAAGTGAGTGATTGTAAAGTTTTATGAGCTATAAAACCGAGATAGTGTGGTGTAAACATTATTTGGGTGAGCATAGAAAATCCGGTGGATATAGTGGAGATCTCCTCGAGGTGAGGAGCGGGGACATAGGTCGTGGGTTGACCGAACCTCCTGAACATATTATTATGTTTGTGTTTGGCTTTGGCGCACTTAATTTTTTGTTTATCCTTATTGCCACTCACTCATTGTTCAATTTATCCACTATATTGTTTATATTTGTTTACACTTCCTTTTATATTTGCACATAACTCATATACATCATTTGATAGGATATATTTGTTAATAAGTTATTGTGTTTGAAGTTTGCTTACGATTCATCTTGTTCATCTTTATTGCCTTGTTCTCATTTGTTTTATATCCCTATCTTATTTATACTTGTTTACATTTGTTTACTCTTTGTATATATTACATATCCTTGTATATTATTCTTTGTATATCATACTTGCTAGGATATATTTGTTAATTAGTTTTAATTTGGCATTAATTGATTAGATTAGCATATTGCCCTTTTCACCCCCCTCTAGGGCAATTTCAATTGGTATCAGAGCTTGGTGCTCTTTGATTAGAGGCTTAACAACCTAGAGTCAAAGATCCAAGTTAGTATATTGCTAATCTAGTTTTGTGATTTTTATATCTTGCTTGCATAATATATTTATTATGGATATCGCTTGTGCACCTTGTTTAGGCTATGATCCACATGTTGCTCCTTTGTTTAATGATTTTCCTTATGCACAATGGATGTTTAGATTCAAATTATTTGCTAGATCTAAACATATAGATATATGGGAAATCATTGAATGTGCATATTGTGCCCAACTTGGATAAATCTAAATGGAGCACAAATGATAAAAGATTGTTTATTATGAACAAGATTTTGTTAGAATTTTTGCTTAATGCTTTTGATCATTCTATTTCTAACAAACTTGCCCATTTTGATAGTGCTTACAAATTATGGAAATTTATAGAAGCACATCAAGGTGACTTGGAGAAGATTCGACGATTGGCGAATCGACTTCAAGCAAGGTTGGAACATCATCATCATCATCATGCACATGGCCACTAGGCGATAGCCCTAGTGAGGCGAGTCCCATCGATGATGAACTTTCTATTGATGAACTCGCTCGTGGATATGAAAAATTAATGCATAACTATAAGAAGTTACAACTTAATTTTATTGATCTACAAAGCAAGCATGTAGAATTGAAATCCGATCAAGAATTGCTAGCATCTAAGTTTGATACTATTTCTAAAGAGAATGGGATCCTTAAAGAGAATAATGAAAAACTAAAATTGGATCATATTGCTTTAAACACTAAGATTGCTAGCATATCTCATGAAAAGGATAATGCCATACTAGAAGTAGAAAATATTAAAATGAACTTAAAAATCATGTTTGTTCTACATCTATTGTCAATGCTAGTGTGCAAAATGATGAGTTGAATATTGTGAAAAATCATATTTCTTCTTTAGATTCAACTCTAAATAAATGCATTGATAATCATAAGAAACTTTTGAATTTGTGTGCTAAGTCTCATACTACAACTTCAAAATCATCTACACACTATGCACATATTTATAGCAAAGTTTACAAATGCTCCACTTATGGCCTAAAAGGCCATATTGCTAAATTTTGTTATAATGCACAAAAATCAAAAAGCCTAATCATTTTGTGCATTCCATCAAGCTTCATCACAACATACACACATGCATGCATCCAATGTTCATCATAATTAGTGGTGTATAAATGTGATATATGTGGTCGTTTTGGACATTTGGCAAAATTTTATTTTGATTTGAAAAGGGTTTCACATTTGCCAAATGTTGTTAGAAGACCACAAAAGTTTAATGTGATGTTTGTGGTAGGTTTGGACATCTTGCACAATTTTGTTTTGATTTACAAAAGTTTCTAAATTTCAAAATGTTCCAAAGACCACTTTTGTTTGATGATGTTTCTCATTTGCAAAAGCTTTTAAAAGACCATCCATGTTTGCAAATGATTCACGGCACGCCAAAGGTCAATATATACAAATGCGCCTCTTTCATTGCACACATTGCAACGAAGGGTCATTTGAGTGATTATTGCTATGACCGGATACGCACCATATACCAAAAGAGATCATAACCCTAGGGCATTGAGCTTAAAAGATAGGGGTCATGTTGTTCGCGAGGAAATTTAAAGCTGTAAAATAAAGATTATCCCTTCCAATTGATTTTAAAGAAAGAATAAATACAACTCGAATGCAATCTCTCTAACTGACTTAGATAAAAAGAAATTACAAATTCCTCGATCGGTTGCCCGATTTACAAAAAGAGGAATGATCAACGGAGACCCTTCCCTTTATTTAATCGGGTTCTTCACGGTAGCGTGGGAGCTTGAATCTTGTATCCCGTTGACGATCCGACCGTCTTGACTCGTGGGACGAGGTTGAAAAATAACTCAGAGCAAGTTTAGAACTCTCGAAGTTAAGAACTCTTTGATAGAGTTGATTTTAGAAAAGGATTAATAATCCTTTTAGCCAAGAATGGCGGAGAAGAACTTGTCGCAAGTTTGAAAACTCTAATCGAGTTGAACTCTAGGAGAGTTGATTCCAGCAAAGGAGGTCTTCGGTAAAACCTCAATATATCTAAATCCGACCGGTAGGATTCAATCTCCACCGTTCAGAATTAGGAACAATGAGTGTTGAGGCTTCCTCCAAGTTTCACTCCGATCAGACCACGGATGAAGGTCCGATCGTCACGCCGATCACAGCTGCGCGGAAGAAGCCGTTCTCTGCGCAATTGGCTTCAAACCTCGATATCTCCAAATCCAACCGGTAGAAATCAATCTCCACCGTTCAGAATTAGGAAAGACAAGTGTTGAGGCCGTCCTCCAAGTTTCACCCGATCAGACCACGGATGAAGGTCCGATCTTCCGCCGATCACAGCTGCGCAGCAGAAACTGTTCTCTCCCTTTTTAGTTCTCCGGCCAAACCCTTTCAACCAGCCCCATTTGGCTGTGAAAACCCCAATTTGTAACCCCCCTTCAATTGCTCCAATATGTAACCACCCCTTAAATCTCTCAAACGTTTAGGAACCGCTCAACTCATGTTTGAGTCAAAACGGTTCGGCGGTTTTCGAGCAAGCCTCGCGCCCGATTTTAGTGAAGGAACGGGGATGGACCTCATGTTTTAGTGGCGCTGGATTGAGGCCCGCATTTTGAGTTTGAAGGGCATGTGTTTCGCCTTTTGACCGCCATGTCTCCATGTTTGGCTCGAACGCGGCCACGCGTTCGCATTTTGAATTGAAACGCGGACCATGTGCCCGCCTGCTTCGGCGCCACGCGGCTCCACATTTTGAATTGAAATGCGGGCCATGTGCTCCGCGGTTTGAATTGAAACGCGAGGAAACGTCCCGCATTTTGCTTTGAAGAGATCAATACTTGTGATCTCTTTTCACAAGGATTGTCAACTTGTAGTCCTTGTACTCTGGAGACATTAGCTTCCGATTCTCCTTTGTTATCGTGAAAGTTGTCACTTGTAACCTTTATTGATAGTGTTTCAGGATATTGGCCGCCTTCGTGAATTTTTACACTACACATGTCCTAAACAATCCCAAGACCAAAACATTTGGGTGCCAAAACATATTGATTTTTAAACCAAGATTTTTAGTGTCTTTTATTTTTATTTCTTGGTTTTGAAAACGTGCTTTTAATTTTTTTAAAAAATGAAAAATTTTTTGTCAATTCCTTTATTTTCATTTATTAATTTTAATTTTACATGAGAGGTTTATGTTTGAACAACCCCCGAGTTTATTGGTGTTTATTTCCCAAATCATGTTGCACTGGCTTAAAATTTATATGGGTTGAAATTAGTTTCAAGAGCTTGAAGTGCTCACCTCTCTTGCTTTTTATTAAAAAAATATGATCTATTTTTGGATTTTAAAACCATAGTTCATGATTATTATATGTCTTGAAGGATTGGTGTTGAACTATGTAGTTTTGGTATGATCAATGTGCTTGTACTTTTGAATTCATTATAAAACACCTTTATGATGATATTTATATGTTTGAGCTTATAGATCATCATTCTTGTGCTTTATAATGTATTCCTTGTGTGGTTAGATCAAATTTAAAAAAATATGTCTTTTATTAAACATTATTTTGAGCATACCTTGTTTTAGCAACCTCCTGGATGTATTGTTTATGTTTACCGTATTCACATGGGTTGAAACAATCTTATTTGTTCTCGTGTCGAATGTACTCCAAGTTTATTACCATTTATTTTATCATAAGCATATTTCCTTTTGATCTTTGTGGATAAAACACATAATAGTTCGACATTATTTTGGCATGTTTCCCTTGCCAAGAGATTGTTTATAAGAAGTGATTTGAGTATTCTTATTCAAATATTTGCTTGATTTGAGTACCTCTCTTGCCTTATTGTCAAATATGGCAAATTTTTATTGTTTTTGGTTTTGTTATTTAAATTGTGATTTATGATTTCATTTGAGTGATTTGTTTTCATTTGAAAACTTTTTGCATGATTCTCATGTTTTACTTTCTTTTGATTTCATAAATCTATTTTCACATGATTTTGTGTATTAAGACACACTTTTACATATTGATATATCCATGTGTGATCTCATAGTCTTGTTGTATGTGAGTGATATTTATTATGTTTACTCATATATATATGTTTGCCATGATCATTCATTGCATATGTTATATGGCATTTTGATAGGAGAGCAATCCCTATTTATGTTTTTGTTTTATACTCACCGGCTTATAGGAAGGGGAGCCTTCGCCTCTCTTAATTCTTTTATTTTTCCCCACTTTTAATGTTACCAAGGGGAGAAAAATTGTGAGTATATTCATGTTTAAGAGTATTGTACCTTATTGCATATTTTATATATACTCTTTGTGTAAATTGTATGTCATCATCAAAAGGGGAGATTGTTAGTTCCTTGGTTTTAATGATATTTTAACAAATAATTTATAACTAATCTTGTTCATCTCTGTGTTTGTTTTCATGTTTATTCTAGGCAAACAAGGTGTTGGAGGTTGGATGGACTTTGCCTCTACGATCATATCCATTGGAGGATGGGAGGAATAGTGGAGTGAAGCAATGCAATTCAAGTCAAGATTCAAGATCAAGCTTCATCCAGAACCAAGATAAGCTTATTGAAGATCTCAAGCTTGGGTACATTAGTTTAGGTGTTTATACCTTGTGCTTATACTTAGAGCTCAAGATTCATACACACACACATTTATTTTGATTTATCACCGTTTTGGATTATAGACTTAACAATATATTTTTATATCTTTTCTCAAGTTTATAAATCCATTGAAAAGTGTTTCAAAACGTGTTTGAAAAAATCAAGTTTATATCATTTCAAACATGCAACGAACATGCATGCATACACACTTTTGCTTCTATTGCAAAACAAGTTAAAATTGAGAATTTATCATATTCATGGTTCATTGACTTTATCACATTAATTTATATCTTATATAAAGTCCATAAACCAAATCACAAGATCTCAATACTTGTTCATGTTCAAAATCATGCTTTTCACATATCGTATTTTTCATGATTTTGCAAAACAGATGAGTTTTAACAATTGGAAAATGCAATTTAAAAAATTCTTTGTTTACATGTTTATCTTTATATATACAAACATTTTCCCAATTTTTACTAATTTTGGAGTTGTTTTGTTATTTTCAATTGAATTTACAAAAGAAGTTTTCAGCAGTTTTTAGAAACTATTTATCTGTGTTCAAATAATTATTTCTCACAAATGGAAAGTGATATTTCAGAAATTCTTTCTCTAAAATGTTCATATACATGTTTAGAAACTTCTCTCAACATTTCATGATTTTGGAGTTGATTTACTATTTTTCATTTGTTTTACAAAATCAGATATACAAATTTCCAGAATGCTGGATTTTGGGGTATTTTGTCTTTTCAAACCTATAACGGCTAGTAACGGCTAGTTTTATTTTTGAGTGTTTTGCTGGTTGTTTTGGGTTATTTCATGAGCCTATATATACTTCATGCCCCATTCATTTCTAAAAAAAAAAAGAAAATGTTTTAAAAGAAGTTTAAGAGAGTTTTAAGTCTTATTTAAGAGTGTTTAAGGCATTCAAGCCTTGTTTCAAGTTTGTTTTGTGGAGCAAAGTTTTACAAGAGTAAGAGGAGATCATCCTTTGTTTTGAGCTTTTCTCACTCTCTCTCTCACTCTTGATCTTTAGAGAAGTGTTTCTAAACTCTTTCTAGCTTTACATTTATTTGTTTGTTAATCATTTTTATTAAAGCTAGATTTTAATTGAGTTTAGTTTTGATTAAATCTCATTGTTACACACACCCACTTGAGCTTTTAGTATTTTCATACATAGTATATTGGGGTTGTGAGAGTTTGTAACATTGAGTTGTGCTTAATTGAGTTCTCATCCATAGAGAACAAACATTTATATTTGTGAGCTTTAATTGTGAGATCACATTGTATTACACTAGTACACCGAGAGGAGTGTGTGGTGAGAGACGGGTTGTCCCAAGAGGAGTGGCCGGTAGTAAAGCCTAGGGAGAGGTGGTAAATCCGAGCACTTGAGGGAGACACGGACTAGAGACCAACACTTGAGGTGGTAGTTAGTGTAAGTACATTGTGAGTGATTGTAAAGTTTTTGAAGAGCTTGAAAACCGAGATAGTGTGGTGTAAACGTTATTCGGGTGAGCGTAGAAAACCCGGTGGATATAGTGGAGATCTCCTCGAGGTGAGGAGCGGGGACGTAGGTCGTGGGTTGACCGAACCTCGTGAACATATTATTGTGTTTGTGTTTAGCTTTGGCGCACTTAATTTTTTGTTTATCCTTATTGCCACTCACTCATTGTTCATTTTATCCATTATATTGTTTATATTTGTTTACACTTGCTTTTATATCCTTGCACATAACTCATATACATCATTTGATAGGATATATTTGTTAATAAGTTATTGTGTTTGAAGTTTGCTTGGCGCATTCATCTTGTTCATCTTTATTGCCTTGCTCTCATTTGTTTTATATCCCTATCTTATTTGCACTTGTTTACATTTATTTACTCTTTGTATATATTACATATCCTTGCATATTATTCTTTGTATATTATACTTGCTAGGATATATTTGTTAATTAGTTTTAATTTGGCATTAATTCGGATTAGATTAGCATATTGCCCTATTCACCCCCCTCTAGGGCAATTTCAAAATATACAAGCTGCCGATCTTCTTTTCTTTCATAACCACAAGAGAGCCTTTTGTAACCCTAAGAACCCCACATTCACCTGAAAAATTACACCCAAGACGATCAAGAGTGCCCAAAGAGATGAGATTCTTCCATTAACCTGAAACATGCCTAACATTAGTCAAAGTCCTGATGACTCCATCATGCATCTTAATCCAATTGTGCCTATCCCAGGCCTTGCATGAGGCGTTATTCCCCGAGAACAATTTCACCATCAATAGCTTCATAAGTGGTGAACCAGCCCTAGTACACATATGATAGGAACACTGAATCCAAAATCCAATTATCCATGCTCCCTTTTTACACAACCAATAAAATCACATCTTCAATATCAACTTTAGCGAGTCCTCCTTAGATTTTTCTTCATACTCTTCTTATTTATTCTTGTTCTTTAATCTGTAACAATCGGTCTTGATGTGCCCTTTCTTTTTGCAATATCTGCAGGTCAGACTCTTGTGCTTCGACTTATACCTGTTACCTCCAAAGCCCATTTCTTCCGATCTTCCTCGAACAAATAAGCCATCAGCTTTATCATCACTTTTGCTTGCGGTTAACACTTTATCGATCTTCTCCTTATTCAATAAGTTTTCTTTGACGTCCTTGATACTAATAGAATCTTGACCGTAAATCATAGTATCCCTGAAGTGCTTGTAGGAAGGCGGTAAAGAACACAATAACAATAGGACTTGATCTTCATCATCGATCTTAACATCAATCTTATTCAAATCTGTAAATATAGAATTAAATTCACCAATATGAGATTTGATGTGTGTACCTTCCGACATCTGAAGTGTGTGCAAATGCTGCTTCAAGAGGAAGCGATTAGTGAGTGACTTTGTCAAATATAAACTCTCCAATTTAGACCACAAATCAGTGGCTGTCTTCTCAGTGAGAACTTCTTGCAAAACTTTGTTTGTCAAACATAACTGGATCGCTATGAGAGCTTTATCATCCAACTCGTGCCAATCTTCCTCCGTCATTGTAGCCGGTTTCTTCGACTTCCCGAATAAAGCCTTCTTCAATCCGCTCTGTGTCAACACGGCGATCATCCTAACTTGCCAACGGCTGAAACTGATGTTGCCATCAAACTTCTCGATATCCCACTTCATAGTAGTTGTCATCATCTTCTCGTCCGATCAATAGCTGAGGGCTTTGATATCAATTTGTTATAACAAACCGCAAGATAAACTAAAATCAATCACACGAAAGCACGAAAATATCAAGAACACACGAGCACAAGGATTTACGTGGTTCGGCTTGTAGCCTACGTCCACGGGTGAAAGAGGAGAATAGCTTTACTAAATTGTGAGGAATACAATGTGAAGATCTCTCAATCACGCAATCCCTAATAACACCTTAAAAGCCTAATACAACTCTCTCAAAGAACAAAAGAGAAAAATATCAAATAGGCTTCACAAAAGAACTCTTCGATTGGTGTGTTCAGATTGATGATGATAATAGGCTTGAAAGACCGCACATATATAGCCTTGAAGATCCCAACTCCTCGCAGACACTTAATAGGAGTTCTAATGAATAGTCCACACATGTCCAAGCCCAATAAGAGTCCAAAGAATAAACTTCTAATATGATTGGTTGTGCAAAGTCTAATATAATTAAAACTCTTGATCAAAACAAACCAAGTCAAAAAGAATTCCCAAACCAATATGGATTTGAGCATTTGAGGCAACCTATAACAGATGCTCCTCAGCAATAAAAAATGGACAGCTGCATAGCTATTTTCGCTGTTGTACGTTGGTAAACAGAGACAGTCATTATTAGCATTTTAGTTTCGTGTGTTCCTTTCTCTCCCTCCACCACCGCTTCCCCCGCTTCACCACGGCCCTCCCCTCCTCCTCCTCCTCCTCCTCCTCCCCCGTTCCACCACCATGCCCTCACTGACATCACAACCTCTCTTTCTAGACCGCTCCTCAAACCCCCACGCCCTTGCCTTCTTCCGCCTCGTTTCTTCTCAGTCCTACTGTCTCCGCTTCTCTCTCCGTACCCTCAGCCGCTTCCATCAATGTTGGGTCTCCTTCGCATGTGAAGCTGAATCTAAATCAAGATGGGTATAACCATATAGGCTGATAAATAGTAAATTGCTCTGATTGTTATTCCAGTGGATATTGGAGTCCATCAATAAAGTTACGTAAGAGAAGCTCACTGAAATCAGATCACTAAGTTTCATAGTTTGTACTTATTTTATTTGAATAATTTTGATACAACGCAAATACTATATTCCCATTTCTCTTCCTTACAATTACCAATTACCAAGCTAGATTTAACTAAAAGGACGCAGAGCGTGCGAGACTAGTGCTGCACGAGGATCATCAATAAAACATATTCATTCGTTAGATCATCCCACAAACACACACACACAGGGCAATTTCAATGATTTTTAAGGGTGAGGTTATTTTTGTTAAATTTTTAAATAAGAAAGCATCTTCATTAATTCTTCCTCCTAATGTCCCTGTCATTTCACGAAAATAAAATTAACATTGCCCCTGTAAGTTGGAGATTTTTACCTGGGTTACCCTGGTACCATGTTAAAGAATCTTAGCACTTGTTATGGTCTTGAGCGCATAGTTACCAATCCTCGATGAGATCGTGAAATCCATATGTCAAGCAAATGAACATTTTTAAACCCCTTGATTAAGGACGACCTGAACTCGCCAGCCGAGTCAAGTGGGCGACTCAATTTCCTTACCCGAACCAGCAAGTCATGCTGGTCGACTGCCTTCGCTAACGACTCGAAAGGCGGTCATAGTCGACCCTTCGGTCGACTGCCTTCGCGAATAACTCCAAAGGCGATACTAGTCGCCCTTTGGTCGGTCGTGCTTTATGAACGACGAATGGCGGTGTGAGTCGATCCTTGACGCCAAGATATCCACTCGTCCACTTTACTCCCTCAACTCAAACGACGGTTACATGAAATTTGATCCCGACAACATGTCACCGTTGCATTAAATGCATTGTTAGCACCTTAATTCCTCCGTCTCTCACAGTAATTAAGGCACCTCGAACCATTTCGCCGCGACGCTAATCCCATCTCAGTAATGATGAGGGAATAGCGTTAACTCTTAAAACAACTTACAGCTTGACACCTGTAAAGTCAAACCACCACAGCTGACAACGAAAAACATCTGCCCAGTCATTGGTCTCCACGTGGAGGGAAGAGCTGACTAGTTTGCCAGTTTTCTTACCAAATGAAAAGACGAAAATACCCTTCAACCCCTCATATAAATAGAGAACTGTTCAATAGAACAAGGAGGGTGATCTAGCTTAGTGAATTTCCGCTCGATCTTTATTTTTATCTTTCATCACAAATACTGACTTGATTATCGGAGGGATCACCGGAGATCCCAACTCCTTGCTGTACACGGAATAGGAGTTCTAATGAGAATAGAAGTCCACATGTCCTAAAGCCCAATAAGAGTCCAAGTAGAAATAAACTTCTAATATGATTGGTTGTGCAAAGTCTAATATAATTAAAACTCTTGATCAAATCAAACCAAGTCAAAAAGAATTCCCAAAGCAATATGGATTTGAGCATTTGAGGCAACCTATAACAGATGCTCCTCAGCAATAAAAAATGGACAGCTGCATAGCTATTTTCGCTGTTGTACGTTGGTAAACAGAGAGTCATTATTAGCATTTTAGTTTCGTGTGTTCCTTTCTCTCCCTCCACCACCGCTTCCCCCGCTTCACCACGGCCCTCCCCTCCTCCTCCTCCTCCTCCTCCTCCTCCCCCGTTCCACCACCGTGCCCTCACTGACATCACAACCTCTCTTTCTAGACCGCTCCTCAAACCCCCACGCCCTTGCCTTCTTCCGCCTCGTTTCTTCTCAGTCCTACTGTCTCCGCTTCTCTCTCCGTACCCTCAGCCGCTTCCATCAATGTTCGGTCTCCTTCGCATGTGAAGCTGAATCTAAATCAAGATGGGTATATAACCATATAGGCTGATAAATAGTAAATTGCTCTGATTGTTATTCCAGTGGATATTGGAGTCCATCAATAAAGTTACGTAAGAGAAGCTCACTGAAATCAGATCACTAAGTTTCATAGTTTGTACTTATTTTATTTGAATAATTTTGATACAAAGCAAATACTATATTCCCATTTCTCTTCCTTACAATTACCAATTACCAAGCTAGATTTAACTAAAAGGACGCAGAGCGTGCGAGACTAGTGCTGCACGAGGATCATCAATAAAACATATTCATTTGTTAGATCATCCCACAACCCCCTCCCCAAACACACACACACACAGGGCAATTTCAATGATTTTTAAGGGTGAGGTTATTTTTTTTAAGTTTTTAAATAAGAAAGCATCTTCATTAATTCTTCCTCCTAATGTCCCTGTCATTTCACGACAATAATATTAACATTGCCCCTGTAAGTTGGAGATTTTTACCTGGGTTACCCGAGTACCATGTTAAAGAATCTTAGCACTTGTTATGGTCCTTAGCAGTAATTAGCCACTAATCCCTGATGAGATCAGGGAAATCCATATGTCAAGCAAATGAACATTTTTAAACCCCTTGATTAAGGACGACCTGAACTCGCCAGCCGAGTCAAGTGGGCGACTCATTTTCCTTAGAACCCGGCAAGTCATCTTTGGTCATTACTCTTCATGCGACTTCGAAGGCGGTCATAGTCGACCCTTCGGTCGACTGCCTTCGCGAATAACTCCAAAGGCGATACTAGTCGGCCCTTTGGTCGGCTGCCTTTATGAACGACGCGAATGGCGGTGTGAGTCGATCCCTTGGACGCTCAGCATTATCCACTCGTCGACTTTACTCCCTCAACTCAAACGACGGTTACATGAAATTTGATCCCGACAACATGTCACCGTTGCATTAAATGCATTGTCAGCACCTTAATTCCTCCGTCTCTCACAGTAATTAAGGCACCTCGAACCATTTCGGCTGCGGACGTCGCCAATCCCATCTCATTAATGACGAGGGAATAGCGCTAACTCTTAAAACAACTTACAGCTTGACACCTGTAAAGTCAAACCACCACAGCCGACAACGAAAAACATCTGCCCAGTCATTGGTCTCCACGTGGAGGGAAGAGCTGACTAGTTTGCCAGTTTTCTTACCAAATGAAAAGACGAAAATACCCTTCAACCCCTCATATAAATAGAGAACTGTTCAATAGAACAAGGAGGTGATCTAGCTTAGTGAATTTCCGCTCGATCTTTATTTTTATCTTTCATCACAAATACTGACTTGATCATCGGAGGGATCACCGGAGATCCCAACTCCGCCTTTTCACAGGTCATTTCTCCAGCGTAGGTGAACTTCCAGCTTGGCGTCACCACCGGGCATTAGAAGAGAGAACGGATTCCACTTAATCAACAACTAATCCAACAGAGTTTAGTGACTGTGTGATTTCCTACATCAACAACACTATATCAAAACTCTGAAATGTCGAGGGTTGAGGATTATATTTTTATTTTTCAACACTTCCGACTGTGAGGGGATTTTGTTGATTTTTCTTATCATGAACATATTTTCATAATATTTTTAATGTGAGGATATTTTCAGAATTCTAAAACTGGAGTTCGCATGACTTAAAGGATGGTGTTCTTTAAATAATAATAATAAATAAGAAAAGAAAAGGAAAATCTCGATATGCATAAATAGAAAATTCTTACCCCGACTCATATTACCCCAGAACATTTACCATCGTCATGCTCTTTGCTTCCTCTTCCTGAACCCTCCCTGCGGTAGTTCGTTCAGCTGTAATCTTTCTAAACTTACTACTGTCCACTTTATAAACTAATGATCAGCAAGAGCTGAAATATAAAAATATTTGTATTGAACCCAAAAATATTGAATTCTGTTATGAAAATGGCCATGATATAAAAATATTTGTATCGAACCCAGCCTTTCTTTTATTCCATTGCCCTTGAGATCCAGAGAAACGCGATAACTTCTCCTCTTAATTTTTTGTTGAGCTTCTGTTTATTTTTCCAGATCTGCTCCTCCTTTAATAAATGTGGAGCTTATTGTTCTGATCAAGCGGATCAAATGGTCAAGAAATTGGGTGGACAAGAGCTAAAATCCGTCAGGATGTGTTATTACCTGTAAAAAAAATGCCTATAAACACTAGTACAAATATGATCAACCCAAACGGTTCTCGTAACCGTTTGGGCAAGTGAAAATAGTCCAAACGGGCAAAACCGTTTGGGATAATAACACCCAAACGGTTATAACCGTTTGGGCTAAAGAAGGATCCCAAACGGCGTGCCCAAACGGTTTAATCCGTTTGGGAAAGATAGCCCAAACGGGCTAAACCGTTTGGGAGCTTTAGTTAATTTCTGAAATAAAATTAAATACTTATTTTCCTCCGTTCTCTCCACGTACCTAAACCCGCTTCCCCTAAAATTTCCCCAAAGTCAAAACCCCCACGCGCCCGCTCCCCTAAAATTTCCCCAAAGTGAAAAAACCCTCGCCTCTCAAATCCCTAACCCTACGCGCCTCCCTCGCCGACCCCTCGGCGTCGGCCGGTAGCCCGACCTCGCGGTCTTGTTGCCGCATCCCGACGCCGACCCCTCGAAGTTCACGGCGGCCTCTTATTCAACATCGAACTCCTCTGGCGGTCTTCTTGACGCCGACCCCTCGAATTAAGTTCCACGGCGGTAGCGTCTTCTTCTACATCGACTTCCTCTCGCTCCTCACCGGCGACCTCGGCAGCCCGCCTCCGTCGTGGTGGGAGGCTGCGACATCGCCTCCTCCTCGTCGCCTCTCTACAAAACCCTAAACCTAATTTGACCTTCTAACCCAAATTTCCCTATTTCTGGCCAGATTAATCGACTTAGGACGTCGCCTTCTCTTCCTCGGACATCCTCTTTCGAGTTTTTCGAAAGTTTTGTTATTTTCAATAAATATTGACTTTTTCGCTATTATCTTGTAGTTTCGATTTTTTGGTTATTCATGAAAATTAATGCAATGTTTGAACATATTCTTCGCATATATCTCTTGTATTTTTCGCTATTATCTTGTACATATGTTTAGCTCAACCTCATTATTTTGCTATTGACATATTCTTCTGCATATATCTCATATAAATTGAAAACTTCTTTTCTAGGGGTTAACGATGATGACTGGAGGACGTCCATCTCAATCCAAATCTCGCAGACATATAGTGCTCAATGAATTAGAGCGTGAGGCAAGAGAGCATAAGAGAAGTCTCAGAGCTGCTCGGGCTTCTCTATCCATCCCCAGCATTGGGGAGATTACTCCGGCTAGAGGTTAGTAGCTATCTGATTGAAATTGGACATTTTATTTCATATGATCTACTTTCTCTTGCACCAAATTGGAGAAAATGAATCAAAGAAGCTCAGGTCATATGTATTTATTAGCAAACGCTTAAACTCCCTTTATCATCTGGAGTATTGAGAAGCAATTCAACTCTTAAATGCCCTTTATCATGTGAAAATGTTGATTAGCAAATTTCAGTTCTGAATATTGAACTAATTGTCCAAACAAATTTTCCTTCTTAAAACTTAGAAATCGGTAAGTTGTGCTACCCGGTTGTGACATAAGATTATATAATGATGGTATTGAGTGTATAATTGCAACTACTAGAATATGGGATCATTTTCTATCTTTGCTTCTATGTTTTAGTCACACGAGGACCCGATTTGTGCAAAATCGGTTTAGATTCCATACTACATCTCCGAATACCTTATCTGAGGTCAGATTTTATAATTATACTATCCTTTTTATTTTTTACATTGTCAAAGTGCTGAATCATTGAGTTGTTATCCTAAAAAGAACTGTTGAAATAAAGTAAAATTCGACAAAATAGGAAGTTGAACTGAAGACAAAACTTGAGGATAATTATGTTGCCAATTTGAAGGCTAAAGTTCTAAATGGATATTGTGACATGGATTCTGTAGAACATGCTAAAATGTTAATGCGCCATCTTGATATGGCTTGCTGAAATGAATTTCATAAACTTGTTGCCACTTGCATTAGAGGTGTGATCTTGCCTCGATTTCCACCGAACTAGTCGGTCATACTAATCTCGGCGATCTGAGATGTTTATTCTCAGAAACTACTCTTTTGGTTGTATTAGAACAGTGTGTCCTGTAGATATATCTTTGGTCATTCTGTTTTTATAGAAGTCGCTATAACAGGAACATTAAAACAAAGATTTTGTGCTATGGAAAAGCAAAGAGTATCAAATGCATAGGATTAGTATCTCAAATGAAACAATATCAGGTAACTACAATTGTTAAAGACAGTTGTAAAGAGAGTGATTTAGATGGATTTTGTTCTAATTTAAAAGTTTTATATGCTAGAACTCAATGATCTAGCATGAGTACTAAAGTTCCAATATGGACTTTAATTTCTTAATATGACAGCCTTAATTTGATGGATTGCTCGTAGATATCAGATGCTCCAGACAAAGTGCACCTGTTGTATTAGCATTGAAAAAAACCACATGGCACGGACATATATTGCACAGAACTAACATTTTATAGCTACATAGTAATCTTTTGGTTGTATTAGCAAAAATGTCATTCATTTTGGTGCACTGCGCTTGTATTTTATAACAATAGTAAGGCTTTAGGTTGCACTCTGCTTGTGTTGAAGGTTATTCTTCTGCAGCATGTTTTGAGGTCTTTAACAGAACATAACTTGCAGCTGATTAGCATGCGGATTCGGGAGAGGCAACCAATTTGCAGACCCCCACTACACGCTCCACACTTTCAGATCACTCGGCAAGTTAGTATATTTTAGTTTATTAAAATGTCATATTGGTTATGTAGTATTTTATTCACATGGACCTTGTGTATCTCAATTGTTATGTCCAGTTGCGGGTGATGCGTCTACATCTGCAGCAGCTTGTCTCCCTAAGCACCCTTTTAATATACGTCCTAATCGCGGAGCTAAACGCGCGCAGGATCGTGTTGATAGACCCTCAGGTATATATATCATTTTATGGGGAAATTGTGTGCTAAAAACATTCGGTTTTCTATAATGATTGCTGCTGCACTATTATAATTCAATATAATCGTGTTGATAGACCCTCAAGTATAGTTATTTATTTGTTTGATTTATTTGGGTTGTTATTGATGATGTATTAGAGGATGATGCTTAACAAGTACTTGCCCCATGGGGGTTTGTTTATTTTGTTGAACCTTTTTTAAATTTTTTTTTGAACCACGCTGCACTAAAGAGTTGGAGATTTCTGTTGCACTCTGTTGGCATTGATTTTCAATCAAGTAACCGGAGCTTATAAATGGATTGCATAATTTTATTCTTCAATGCAAGAGCCTTTTCCAGCAACCAATTCAATCCTGGAAACCAAACATCTCCAAATCACCATGAAAGCAAGATAAGTCTTAACACAAAGTTTTTAAAAAAAAGTTCAGCAAAGCATCTGTTATCTATAATTTTGTAATTATCAGCACTTTTTCATGTCTAATGTGTATATTGCAGAAGTAGGGAGATACTGAAGTATCTATTGTTGTTTCTAAATTCATTTGTTCTTCTGTTAAGCCTCCTACAACTATAATTGATGTCAAATTAGGCTTATACTTTTTGGAACCTTTCCTAGTATCCTTGCAGTGAATTTGAGAGCAGCAAATAACTGATTATTGTTGTGTATTCATGTAAAACTTATAAGCGCAAAATATTTGTATTTAATTGTTTTCCACGGGGCAATCCTGACCAGCTCGTAAAAGTAGCTCGAACAAAGCCAATAAGTTGCATCCGATATTGAGAAGGGGAGACGGCATGGCCTCTATATGTCGATTCAAAGACCGCCTTGTTGGCGACTATGCATACTTATAGCGCTAAAACTTTAATTCATTGTATATCAAGGATATCAAAAATCTCGAGCTGATCGATGGGCTCTTCTGCATACTCATCAGTGTCTATTGGTGAATCCCGGACTCGGCGTTCTTTTCTCTCATAAACTATACTCAATAATGTATTTTTTGCCCCCTTTCGATAGATTCCTCAAATACACACTTACATATATATACGTATACACATACATGCACACTCATACACATATACACACTTACATGTACATACGTATACATTTACATGCACACTCATACATTGCTATTAATTATGTTACAGGTGAATTTTCAGAGTACTTGTCATGTTCCATCTCCTCAGCCTTCCTCCGATCCTCCTTTCACTCGTCATGCTCCGGTTTCTCAACCTCGAACTAATCCATCGACTTCTGCTCGACCTGAAATTGCTACTCACCCTTCTTCTTCTAGTGCTCAAGGTTTAGCTCCAGATTCAGCTCGAGGCTTATCACAGGAGGATATTGCTAGGATGTTTGCAGACTTGAGACGTTCAGGCCTATCCCAGGAGGACATTCTCCGAGGAATTTCTCTGATTCCACGGCGAGATTAGACCAGTCTTTTTTTATTTTGGATATTAGATGCACATATATATTATATGTATTTTGTTTTAATTTGTCGTTTATTTGAGATTAGTGGAGACTTACACTTAATGTGTTTTTTAATTTGGCTAATTGTTGGATTGAATGTGTTTCATGATATATGTCAATGTTTTTTGTTATTTCATTGTGAGATTTTGAAATATGTGCTTGCGATGTATATTTTGGATTGTAAGCGGTAGCCATAAAGCACGGAATCTCTTTTTTTTTTAAATATTGATAAACTTGCCCAAACGGTTTAAGCCGTTTGGATGGTTCTTGCCCAAACTGTGTAAACCGTTTGGAGAAAGATACGGTGAAACGGTTGAAACAACAATCCCAAACGGTTTAAACCGTTTGGGCTCAATAAGTCCAAGCGGTTTGAATCAAACCGTTTGGACTAATGAGCCAAACGGTTTAAACCGTTTGGGCTATCTTTTTTGCGTTTTTAAAAATAAAAAATAAAATTTATTAGCCCAAACGGTTTCAACCGTTTGGGCTATATCCCAAACGGTTGCAACCGTTTGGGCTGCCGTTTGGGCAAACGCTGCCCCCAACGGCATTTGGCCAAACGGTCAATTTTTTGGCCCAAACGGTTGAACCCGTTTGGGACATGGTTTGCCCAAACGGTTTCAACCGTTTGGGCAAAGCATGTTTGTACTAGTGAAATTGTTTCTGCCCTGCTTACAACTTCATTACACCCGTACATTACACACTTTGTCCGAACACACTGGCTCACAATATCACATTCAATTCTTATCAAAGACGATATCAAATAATATTTCCAATATCATATCCAACAAAATATCTCATCAACATTGAACAGAATACTCGAACAGTAAACTCCACCAAACAACACATACTCTAAATAACCGTCTCTCACACATATTTTCATTACACAAAAAATTCATCAGACACATATAGATAATATGTCATACATGAGAAATTCAACATGCACATAAACATGAAATAAGTAAACAGTAAGTCTCCCTCAGATGGATAATATGACTCAAACATAAGTACAAATAAAGGCTCAGCTAGTGAGAACACATACGTGCTCATCCTCCTCATCGTCCTCAGCAGTTGCATCCCTCCTATGCACAGTCACTGCTGCTCCCCCAACATCTCCAACCTTATCGTCCTCAGCAGTTGCATCCCTCCTATGCACAGTCACTGCTGCTCCCCCAACATCTCCAACCTTATCGTCCTCAGCAGTTGCATCCCTCCTATACAAGTCGCTGCTTCTCCCTCCAGCATGTCCAACCTTATCGTCCTCGGAAGTTGCATCTCTCCTATGCATGTCGCTGCTGCTTCCCCTAGCATCTCCAAACTTAAGATAAAACAATTGTTACTTCCAATCATGCAGAATTTGGTAACACCATATATGAGAGAGAGAGAGAGAGAGAGAGAGAGAGAGAGAGGGGCAAACATACCTGTGTACCACTCTGATCAAATCTGATATTATCAATTCCCAATTTCAATTGTGATGCAATCTCTACAAATAGATGGTCCGGAATAGTGCAGGATAGACAACCTATCATATGAGGCACGACGATCTCTAGCTGAGTCTGAGGCATGATTGAATACATACGCATCGTCACCTCACGGTAGAGTGTGGGGTCAATCTTATTGGCCAAAAAAGACGTGATCCGAGCAATTAGAACAAGGCCAGGAGAAGCGATAGGTGGTTGCGTGAACGAAATTGGCACGAAATTTGGATTCATGGGTGGTGGTGCGTCATGGCTGTTGGGTTTATCAACCTCCTGAATCACGGCCTGACATTCTTTTTCTTTGCCACAGCAACAGAAACATTTAACGACAATACAAACTAAAATGAAAACAAACACACCAATAATAAAGAGATTTTTTGCTGTGGCATTGCCCATTTGGATTCGAACTTTGAATAAACGCAATATTAATTATGCTTTTCTCCTTGGGCAAGCCATTAATCCTTAGTCTGGATTGGCAAGAAATAAACACTCCTGTACCCGAAAAAAGAGAGACATATCCATAATTAGAGGAGCCAAAAAGGACAATAAACTAGCCTTCCTATTTTTCCGTCCTCTTCTCTTATATTCATTGTTTCTCCTATTTTTCCTCCCTCCTTCTCGTCTATCCCTCTCTTTTCATCAAATGTTTTCCCGTCCTAGGCATTTATCCCTCTCTTTTCTTTTTTTGGTATTTTTTATTTGTAATTTCTTCCCTTTACTTCGGAGGTTTTCTTATACCATTTCAACTTAATTCTATATTATTTTTAGGTAAACAAATTACAAGTATTTTCTAAGAAGACAAAAAATATACTTATTAGAAATAATTTGGAGTACAGGTGACAAATTTATTAATTATCTTCTATGAAATACTATCTCACAGACACAATAGGGCCCATTTATTTGAACGGATTTAGCTGAAGGAAAGAAAGTAGGGTCTATATCTGCTACTTCCAAGAAGAGAAATATGTTGTTTCTCTAAAAAACTACGTTCGGTACTTCCTTAAAAGTTGATGTGGTGTCTACGTGTCATCTTTACTTCTTGAATCTTTTTCCTTCCCTCAAGGCTCGAAAGTTGCTCAGAATTAGGTAAAATTGAATCAATTTAGGAATAAAATCATATTTGTTATTGCATGGGTACTCTTTATTTCTAAATAAAATATCGAAAGATCATCTTTCTCTCTTCCTAACAATATTTATAATTGCTACTAGGGGGGTGTTAGTCAATTGAGATATTTTCATGCGAAGTGGGATAATTGTTAAAGCGGAATAATTTTTTGCTAGTGGGATATTTTAGTGAGATAAATAGGAACAATTTTATGAAGCGGGATATTTTGATAAAGTAACGTGGGATAAATTTTTATAATCATGAAGTATATATTTATGCATTTTGAGAATATAAATATTATTTATGTATTTAACTTACTATTATTAATTGATAATTGTTTATAAGAATGTTATTTACTATTCAATAACTTTTGGTTAGACTATAAGATATTAAAATTATTATTATAATATATGTTGTAGCTTTTTATTTTTAATTATTATTATAGTTCAAGTCTTAAAAAACTTTTCAAATTTTCCTTCCCTTTTGCTCCCGAGATCTCTTTCCCTCATCTCTCAATTTTATTATTTAATAAATTATGGATTGATATAATCTTTAATTTTAAATTAATTATATAATTATAATATTAGGTAAAAAGAAAATATCAGAGATGACTAAGAGGAGGCGAGATCGATCTGACAAAGGTCTAATGATGGTGATGACCATAGTAGGGAAGAAGTAAAGAAAAAAAAGAAATATAAAAATAAAAAATAATAAAATAAATAGGAGTTCTAGTTTTTACCATCTAGTTCCAAACTAAAACTTGGGATAATTTGATAGACTAGAACTCTCATTTTTATATAGAAAAATGAAAAAGTGGAATAGTTTTGTATAATTATCCCATTTCTAGTTTTGTTAGAGTTCTAGTTGACTAACACTTGTAAAATTTTATTCTAATTTTAGTTATAGTTGACTAACACTATAAAATTTTATCCTACAAATTATCCTAGTTCTAGTTTTAAGTTCTATTTGACTAACATCCCTAGGGTGGTAAACGAATGAATCAAATCGAATACTAAGATGTTAGTATTTGTATTTGTCTAAAATTATCGAATTGAAGCCAACCATGTCGGAGTTTTTGAATTGAACTCGAATACTAGATATTTGATAAATATTCATGAATATTTATTGAATGTAAAAGTTTATTCCTCTAAAGAATTTAATTTTTAAATAGTATTTAAATTCATAAATGATAATTATTTCTTTATAGTGATGATGTATATATATTTAATCCGAATATTTCATTAGCAAAACTTATTTAAGATTCTTTAAAGCTCTCAAAATTAGTATATAGAACTTAAGTAGAACGTACAAGTGGATTGAAGATATAACATCATATGCATACGTAACAATACAAATTATGAGTGCTCAAACTTTAAATGAATATTTGATAAGCAAACGGATCGAATATACATCCGGTTATATTCTATTCATTAATGAACTCGAATACTAAATATTATTTGTTTAGTGGTAAATGACCTTTCGAGAATATGACCAAATAGCTAGTCAAACAATTAACGAACTATTTGTTAATTGATGTTCCACCCATAATTGCTATCAAACATTAGAAGTGAATGAAGTGGAAGAAACACTATTTTACTTCCAATACTTTATGAAACAAACAAAAAGTAGTACTTTCGCTATTTCCTACTTCTTACTTCTTATACTTCTTATCAAGCAAACATGCTCTTATAGATCAGTGGTTGAGAGGTATTCCACACCCAAAATAGTTATGAACTAGAACTTCAAATAGATAAAAAGGTTATTTTGGGAAAGATTATATAACTTTTCTAAAAACTTGTATAACATATTCTCTACATTTATTGGCATTTTTCTTATTAAGTCTTCATCTTGTATAATTTATGCTCATATGAAATATCAAACTTCTTATATGTTTTTCATGGTATCAGGGTCATCCTCTTCATGCTAGAGAGAGAGAGTGCTCATATGAAATATCAAACTTCTTATATGTTTTTCATGGTATCAGGGTCATCCTCTTCATGCTATAGAGAGAGAGAGAGAGAGCTCTTCCTTCTTCCTCCGGAGCTGTCAAGGGGTTTCGCTTTGTCGGCGGTTCTGGCATCAACTTCTCCTCTTTTCATAACTTCATCTTGGAACCCTAACCCTAACTACCTTGCCTATGTTACAGCTACCCTCAATCTAACGGATGTCACTGGTAATCCTAATCAACCCTCAACCTCAGCATAATCCTACTCCGACATCTCCAACCATTGCCCACCGCTTACTAGACTCATCTTCCAGTCACCCTCCTCTGGCCCTCCTCATCCCTCCATAACCAACAATGCCTCCATAGCTAAACCGCAAACACCTTCTGGCCCCAGCTTGGCTGTCAACCCCATTACATTCCTAATCCCCTCTTCAATTCCCAATGGCGGATCCAAAGTTTTCAGAAAGTGGTGTCATCATATAATTAATAGTATCAATCATCACATCATTAGTAACACTACCAATTACCCTTCAGTAAACTACCGTTAATTTTCATTTTTAAAAACCCCTACTTTTTGTTTATTCTAAGAAACTAGAGTGAGTTTCTATTAGTCAATTTTGATTTATTACAATCGCGTAACTAAATTAGATTGTTGATTATTTTTTGCTATTGCTGTTCTTTATATGTTCAAAAGAAATACCCATCATTGTCAATAAAAGAGTCGTTCCCTTTGTTATTAGAAAAAATAGATATCTTAATAAGATTAATGTTGTAGGAGAAAATATGTTAAGGGTATAACAGATTATTATCAGATATTACACTCCCACTCATTAAAAGTAGGCCACAGAACTCACCATTATAATTTTTATGTGGTGAAATCACGACCCCAGCTTGAAATGCGAGTACCAAACGAAAGACAGCTTTAATAAGATACTTAAGATTTTCCAAAGTTAATGCTTACAACTTATTAAATGAATCTCTACCAATACCTTGGGTATGTGGTGTCACTTACATCACTTCCTCTAAGGTAGATCCACCAATGTCAATTCCCTATTCCATCTAACCAAGCCCCCACTCCACGCCACCAGCCTGCTGCCAACAATCATCATCCAAACTGCCCACACCAAACCTCCACCGAACCCACCTACGCCTTACAACAAACCACCGGCGATCAAAAGCATCGCAGCTACACCCGCACACAACTCCCAATCCGCAACAATCTGCCTCCTCAGGCTACCGACCCAAGCTCCGCCACCGCCGCCTATACGCACGGTCGCCAGACCCAATGCAAACAGCCGTTACCTCTGCACTCCGCCGCCATTTCCAATCAGCGCCACCCACTGCTAATGATGTTGCTCGTAGGGTGTTTGACAAAAGTCCTGACAGAGCCTCTTCTCTCGAAGAATGGAGTAAATGGACCAGCTGCTCCACCAGTAGCGCCGCACCCCCTCGCCTCTGCCGCGTCACGTGAGGATTCACGACATTCCTCACCTCCGTCTGCCCTGTCTCGCCGCAGAAGTCGTCGACCATTTGTTTGACGAAATGTCACATAGAAGTAGGACCCTACTCTCACTGCTGTCACTACTGGAACCCTAGCTCGCCGCCACGACAGCTCGTCACCACCGCGACTACTCTCTGCAGCGCCGCCACAACCCACATACGATCACCACCTGCAGCAACACCTCTATGCTTAGCCTCGCCATCATCGCAGTAAACAACCCTGACACTGCTGTCGACAACACGAATTGCTCTCAAACCCGCACATGCACACCACCACCATCACAAGTGGCCCCTCGAAACCCTAGCCCAACTGCTGCCGTTGCCATCTCCGGTTGCTGCCTCACCCCCCTCGTCGACTTCGCTGCCAACGAGGACGACCACAACAGTCGTCACCTTTGATGGCTGCTCAATGTCCATTGGCAATGATGTACACAAGGTGTTCAACGGAATGTCTGACTTACATTTCTCACCCCTCCGACCTGCTCTCTGGGTGAGCATCCCTCCGACTGACTCTCTGGGCCAACACCCCTCCAATTGGCTCCCCAAGCCAAGCACCCTTCCATCCAGCCTCAACCTCGCAGCCTCTGTCCCCGCCCTCACTGGAATGGCTCCATCTACGAGCTATTGTCCACGCTCTCATCAGACAGCCTCCACTTCATCGCCTCTGTCCAAACCTCACCGGACGGTCATGACCTCGCTGCCTGATGTGCTCCAATTCAGCCACTTCTTGCCAAGCCACGCTAACAACCTTCTACAGAATTTAGCTCATTTTATCCAAACTCTCATATCTCGAGCCACCGTAAGTTTGACGGGTGATATTAAATATAGTAATATATATTCTCTTCTTATTATATCTTCTCTAATATGTAGCATACAATCTTGTATTAGATAGCATATTATCTTCTTTATTTTCTACATTTACTGGCACATTCCATATTAAGTCTTCATTTTGTATAAATGCATGTTACCATGCTCATTTGAAATAGCAAGCTTCCTCGATATTTATCATAAATACGCTCATTCTCTCTCCTTCGTCTCATTCTCTCTCAAATGTCTGCGTATGCTCCAATCAAATTAAAACCCTTTCGACTCGAGGCCCCCCCACATCGAGATCACTCTTGTCCAGCCTGATTTCTCCATTAAATATGTTGACGATGTCGAGATCCGGCGATGGACTACGGTAAAAGGATGGTTATTTTGTAAAGCTTTTCAGTATCCTGCACCGTTAGTTTGGTTAGCAGAGCGTTGTGTCATTTTACAATGATGTAGGTTCGACTCCATAGGCTTGTTTTATCATATTTTATGTAAAGCATCAGTTGCCGTGGTGTATGGTATGTCTATTTTCGTAAGTGATTTGATAAAGAATTCTGTTAAGAATGAAATACGTACATCTGAAAATTTATCTATATGTCTAGAAAGCTGGTATTTCTCTTCTTTAAAGGACTCATATGAGATTCATATGGCCATGTTCATTCATGACAAACATAATATACATATACCAATGTATTAAACTAAAACTGACGCACCTAACTTAAAGAAATAGGCCAACAATACTTGACAAGAAACACATTACAACAAGGAGAATTCATTTAGCCTGCAATAAATTGAGGCTACTAATCTTAAGGATTCAGGTGCTCTTGATGTACCTTAGACTCTAATTATGTCCTTGATTAAAATGAAGCTGGGAAAAGGAATTATTAAAATAGAAAACTTTACATTTGCTTTGAGTTGGTTTTATTCAATTCCATAAGGTAAAGCTTTCTTTATCAAGTGAGCCTCTCAAGACGAAATATCATATTTCGACAAATCAATCTATAGCACATAAAATCACTCTATAGCACATATTCTTTATCAAATCACGTGCAAAAACTACATGATGCACCAAGATAGATAAAGCTTTACCTGATAACTTTTAATCTTTCTTTTAAGCGAACAAGCATATGTACATAAAATAAGCCTATGTAGGAGTTGAACCTACATCTTTGTGTAATCGCACAATGCTATGCACCAAGATAGATAAAGCTTTACCTGATAACTTTTAATCTTTCTTTTAAGCGAACAAGCATATGTACATAAAATAAGCCTATGTAGGAGTTGAACCTACATCTTTGTGTAATCGCACAATGCTCTGCCATTTAAGCTCATAGGCTAATGTACAAAATTAACAAACCAAGCTCCCTCAAGCACAAAAACACCAAGCTCCATCAAGCACAAAAATATCCCTGTGATAACAAAATCATGCCATACACATAACTACTAGGTAAATAAACTCCATACGAGCATCGTAGTAAAAGAAAATTAAAAATCAAGTACGAACAATTTCATTGTATTCAAACGGTTAATAGTTGTTTTGCCAAAATGTAAGCTAGTTTTGTTACTTCATAGTGCACTAGTCTCCTTCACTCCGTGAATAATGGCTAAGGATGTTGAGGCTGCTCCGGAGCAGACTGAATTCACTGCTAAGGACTATTGCGATACTGCACTAGCTCCTCTCATGAGATGGATGAATTCATCAAGTAGCCATTGTATTGTGCAGTAATCTCCGAGTCTATAGTCACTCTTTTGTTTCTTTACATCACGGTGGCAACCGTTGCTGGGTACAAGCATCAGAATGATCCTAATATCAACACTGATGCTGCTTGAAGCGGAGTAGGAGTTATTGGCATTGCTTGGGGCTTTTTTTGGGGTGGGCGGCATGATCTTTGTCCTTGTCTACTGCACTGCTGGAATCTCCGGTACCCACTGATTCTTTTATTACTGTTATTTAGGTTTAATTGCAGATATATCCTTATGTTAGCCATATACCTCTCAAACTTTTTTCTTAATGCTAGAACTCGCTGATGTCTAAACAGAGTTATTTTCCTATATATATTTGCACCCTTTATGTGTCTATCTTATTTTTTTAGAGAGAAAATATGTGTGTGCGTGTCTGCGTGTTATATGAAGGCATTTTGTTGTAGGGTGACTCCATCTATCTATTACTATATCTATCTATTACTATATACTAAAGTAAAAGTCTGATTCACTTCTAAGTTAATTTTGCGCCACGTGTCAACATTGTTAATTTTTTTTCTTTGGTCATTTTACAATTAATTTTGTCTTACTTAAAAAGTTCCTTCCAATTTTTTATTTTTTTTATTTAGAAAATTTTATTCCCACCACTTCGCTTTTGTCTCTCAGTTAGAGACTAGGTGAACCACCTCTTCGGATTCCTCCCCGTTCAAATCCCTACTATCTCTATCCCAATTTCTTTTCATCTCCCAAGCGGTGTTCAATTATTGCAACAATCAAAATCTACCCCTACATCATAGTCAAAGAATCAATGCTCACCTTTCAACTTATTCTTCTTGGAAATAGGTACCATTTTCTCTGAGTTCTCTTATATCCTTTCTCTTTCCCTCTTCTTGGACCTGAATTTATCTATCTATTTTAGTCAGAGATCTCCCCAACTAGCAATCTCTATGTGGACCCAACATCTCTCCCTCCCTCCTCCTCCTCCTCTTTCCTCTTTGTGTTAGATTATCAAAAAGTGGCACATTACTTTTTGTAATTATTTATCCTCTGCTCAACTCTCCTTTCCCTCATTTCGTCCTCCACCGGCTATCCTTCGCCATTGCCCAAGCATCTGTTACATTCCTTATGATAAAAACTATGAATTAAGGTATTTTCCTTAACTATTTGCTTTTTCCCCTCTTGTTTAAGTATAATTTATTACATGTCTATTATTGTCTTTCGGTTCACATTGCTTATAGTTATATTTCATTTTGTTTATAGTTATATTTCATTTTAAGTTTAATTTTTGTTAACATTGTACGAAACCTATGTATTATGTTTGAAGGTTTGCATATCTTTAAGAAATATTCTGGGGTTGGTTTTTGCAACTATTATCTATGTCTCCTTATGAATCACTTTGTACAATATTCTTGGATTAACAATTAGTAGAACTTTAGAAGTAAAAGAAACCATATTTTTGTATTTTTTATGGTTCTTTATTTCTTTATGTTAACTCAATAATTTTCCAAGCCTTAAATATTTTAGTGGCTAAAACATCAATAGTTTATGATAACTTCATTGGTTGCAGAAGACTATTATGGAGGTTGTAATTGCAACAATTGCTGGTGGACTACGTGTGAATAGCCTCCCCAAGGCAAACTACACAAGGATGATCGAGAGATAAACTCTGGTTAAAGCTATTATCGTGCATCTGTAGGGGGATTTGAAACAAAACTACAATATTCTCACTTTGTATATTTTTTCTCAGTTCACGCTAAATTGTGTCCAAAATGTACTATAATGGCAACGACTTGATGGCTATTTTACGAAAGCAAATTTAGTTTGTGGGTTTGATTGTTTCGGTTTATGTTAAAGGGATGATTTCCAGAGCTCTCTCGGGTAATCAAATATTAAATGTTTTCTACATGGCTTGCAGCTATGCACTATTGTAAAAGAATGTTCCTATGCAATTTTTATTGTTTCTTCATTTTGATGCAATCATTTGCTTTAGTTGAGATGAATTATTTTTCCTTTATTTTTCATCCAGATATTATGTGTATACCTGTTTCATTTTTCTTATCAATGTAATTTATGATTTCTCTTATCATCCATTATTGGAGCAAGTTGTTTGTTTATATTTCAAATTTGATGCGAGTATATTTAATAATGCAAGCTGTAGCCGTGTGACAATTATAACATTCTTTGCATTGGGAAGACATCGGGTTTTCTATGCCTCTGTTGTAAAGTCAATAATATACAGGTTATAGTTGCACTCAGAGCTTATAGTTGTGGAACTGTCAAACATAAAATATATTCAATTATTTCTTCCTTTTCTTATGAAGTGTATATTATTAATTTGAAAATCAATTTGGATTGTTTGTATGAGAGCATTCTTATTACTTGCCAAATTGAATGTTTCAAATAGTGTATTTTATGATTATGATTATGTTCCAGAAGACTAATTTGATTGTTTTTCTGTAAATTTGATCGTTGTTATGAAAATATTTTGAGAAACTTATTTCCTTGCATTTTTTAAGTCTTTGGACGTACAAGTTTTAGATAGTGTAGGTATGAAAATTAAGTTGATGACCACACTTTTATATTTTTGTATTGATTTTGGGATATGTAGCATGGTAAATATTACCTATATTTTTGCAGTAATTAGTAGTCGTTGAAATATTTGTTGTATATAGAATGGTTACTATGAAACAATTTAAGTGAAACACAGTGTTTCCAGACTGTCATCAAACGACAGGGAGAAAAATACTGCAAAGTTTTTTTATGATGCCTCTATCATCAGTTATTTATAAAGATCTTTATGTTTCAAATTTGATGAACTACATTTTAATTAGGGATGTCCAACCGGCCCTACCGGAAATCCGTGTCCGGCTAGGCAAAGGGGAATTCGAACCCGGCCCAAATTGGTCGAGACCTGTGCAGGTTGGTTTTTTTCTTAAAAATTATTTTTTTGTAAAAAAATGAAATTTCAATTGTAATTAAAAATAAAATATGCGAAATTTCATAGTTTTCATTGCTTAAAACTCAAAGGGCAAGGTTTAAATGTTTATTTAAATGTTTACTAAGTAGTAAACAATTATATTCTATTAGTATATAGTTATATATTATATGTGAGTATATATAAGTATACATTAATGACCATAGCATATTATGATTATATATAGTATACATTAGAATTAGAAATATATAATGTAAGTATATATTAATGACAATATACTCTTAAAATATATATAAGTATACATTAATGACCATATCAAACTATAATTATATATTAAAATAATATATATATATATATATATATATATATATATATATATATATATATATATATATATATATATATATATATATATAATATAATATAATATAAAATTAAAAGCTGGGTTGGGCCGGTCGGCTTCACCACCTAGGCTCTCACTGCCCGAACCCTACTGCTCCTAAGCTTGACTCCGAGCTCTGGCCCCGGCCTCGGCCCAGGTCTAGGTCGCAGACTGCCTGCCCCAGCCTCACCGCTTGGACACCCCTAATTTTAATGATCCAAAGGCGCAGCCGGTGACAATTTGACAACACTCTTTGCATTGAGACTGAGTGTGTATCTACTAACATGAGTGACAGACCATAAATATATAGTTAAAAAAGGCTAGAGTTTGATGGCAATTGGTAAGACATGTACACTCGGATATAAAAACATTTATGATAAGTCATTTGTTCTAAATGTGATTAGGAATGTATAGTTAGTAACGAAATGAGCATATTTCTTCAATAAACAACAAAGAATTCATTGATCTGTATGAATTAAGAAGATATTGTTTGGGTAACTTGCACATAATCCTCCTCATTTATAGCTTGGATTGCACTAAGCACCCTCAACTTATTTACTAGCACCGAAAGCACCTTAAAATGAGATTTTTATAGGGATAAAGTTCAAGCAACACCCCTCTTTCATGAACTAAAGGGAACTAAGTGCTTATACATAAGTTGTAAGTGTTTAGAGCAACTGAAAGTATTGATGAGGGGTTAAACCCTTAAATGGGTGTTTTTCATATTAACCCCCTAAACTTTACTTATCTTAGAAACCCCATTGAACTTTTCTTCTGGAATACCTAACATGTAATTTGCAAATAAATGTTTCTTAGGTGAAAAAACACCCAAAGTTTTAGGAGTAATTTGCCTACAAATAACAATGAGAAACTTAGAGAATTTTCTATGAAAGACATTTTAGTTATCTATAAATTATAAATAGGCTAGAAATTATAAATAGGATGTTACGGTGAGAAAAAGTTAAAGCTTAAAGGGGTATTGTGAGACACCCTAAAGTTCAAGTGGGTTATGTGAGATCAAAGTTCAGGGGTTTATGTGAAAGTAAGTTGCTATTGAGCATTTGGAACCTTCAAACACGAAAGATTGCATTATAAGAATCATTTATAATAGGATATTTACTCCACAACTTACAAGATGTATTGTTTTATTATAGTGTTAGTTTATAGTTGGATTATGAGATTTGCATCCTTCTCTAAAAAGAAAAATTATATAATGCACTCATATACCCAATATTTGTTGCAAAGATACAAGTTTTGGAGTAGAAACACAAGTCCAAGCGTAAACATGTTTTCTTTAAGATTAAATTACTTTTTATATGTATTGGATGCATAAATCGATTAACTCGATATTTTACTACTTAAGAAGTTTGCATGGGATTTGTTTCTTGTTTGGGGTTAATAGCGAATAGGCCCACCATTATATCATCCAATTGTGAATAGACCCTTATAGTTCTATTTATGCTGATAGAATCGCTATATTTTTTGCCCAAGTGAAGATAAACCCCTTCAGTGAACTTTTTTTTATTATTATAAGAGTGAAAAAAGGTCAGCAATTGGGAGTCTATCCTCACTAAAAAAAACTACTAGGGATTTGTCTGCCTCCTAAAAACTTTTTTGACTCTTTTAAGAGTTAAAAAACGATCCGCAGGGTGTATCAGCACAAAAAGAACTTTATAGGATGTCTATCCATCCACAATTGAGAAATATTAACCCTTTTTTTGTTTAATTTCCTAATTTTTCTTTATTGTTTTAAATTGGGAAGTTGTGACATTTTTCTATTTGTAAACAAAATTACAAGTTCAACACTAAACAAATCCGTGCATTGCACGGGTCTAAAACTATTATTCTCTTTTATAAGCATTGGATATACCCACAGGATATTCAGAAAATAAGATAGACATAACTTAATCTGGACATCATAGAGTCTAAATGCTAATAAAAAAAGACGGGGAAGTTAGTGGCTTAGCCCTTAGACTTAGAGCACAGGGCGTATCCACAATTAATCCTGTCATTTATTATTATTATCTACCAACGTATTTGAATGCTAAAGTAAGAAACTTGGAGGCGGTTAATTCAATCACAAGTATTCGACATCCCATGCCCTTTAGAGGGCAGGGTGTCAGTTGCATATTTTCATTATGATGTAGAACACATTGCGGATACCTTCATCGAGAAACAGGATCGTAACAAGCTCAAATGCGGACCCGATCGAGGTAAATAGGTTGCAACGAAGAACGGGTCGTAACTTTCAATCCGTAAGTCGGATTTGAACGATTTTTTTTTAAAATCGCGTATTTTTTCGAGACGGAGCCAACCAAACCGACCGAGGTTTGGTTTGCTGGACGATCATTTTGTCAAATTCCTTCTGGATTGAGAGATATCAGCGTTTTCGTCGATTTTTTACTATTTTTAGTAATGTTTTAGGAGTCTGTTTGGATTAGGAAGCAAATCCGGTTTGATTCTAAATTTGACCAATTTACTTCCCTAATCGTAGGGAGTCTTTTGAGGATAGTTTTCTTATTTTTATTTTTGGCAAAGTTCGGGTCAATTAGAATTCTTATTTCTATTTTAGTAGGAGTTTGAGTCATTGTAGGATTCTTATTTGTTTTCTATTTAAACAGAGTCTTGTAAGCCCTAGAGGCATATCTTTTCATCAATAAAATTTTCATTTAATATATTTTCTTCGTGGATTCGAAGCTCTTCGTGGATTCGGAGATCAACCATCGGTGGATTCCGAGATTTCAACTTCCGCGCTGCGTCACATTACCAGCCCTTTATGTATTCATCAAAGTAAAACTCACTGTATGAACCACCAGAAATAATTAAGAATATCAAATTAAAAAATAAAAGTTGAAATAAAAACTACTATAACAACAACAACATCAAAGCCTTTATCGCAAATGTTTGGGGTCGGCTATATATTTGGGATAAATGCTTTGATGTTATTATAGTAGTAGTATTAGCAGTTTTTATAGGATTCATTTTCATTGTTGTGCTTTATTTTATCGCCAGCACTGCCTATCCCTAGCCAGATTAAAGGAGGATGGTTACGTTAAGTAGCCGATGGCCCGCGTAAAAATAGTCAAATCCACATCAATTTGAAATAAAAATTAAGTTCTAATAATTAATGACAGTATAATATTGACATCAAAATCTAGCAATTTAGCTTCAAATACATCCAAAGGGGAATAGGAAAACTGGGGCTTACCCATAGTTGTCGGACCACATGAAAATTTCGCCTCAAAAGGCTTAACCTATAGATGTTGATGAGACTTGGGTGACCGCTAACCACGACCAAATACGAGCTTGATGTGTACCTGATATCGAGAGACAGGAAATGACGGCCGACCACTTTTGAACCTAGAGTTTGAGAGAGGAAAGGCCAAAAGTTTTTGTGATTTTGTGAGGGAGAGTGGGGACGCATAGATGTCTATATAAAGTGGATAATTATACAGTACCATGTAATCATAGTAGAGACAGAGAACAACACACAAGGATTTAGCGGTTTGGTTAGTATGACCTACGTCCACTGGCGAGAACAGCAGAGAAATTCACTAATTACAAAAGAGAAGATTACAAAAAGAGACCACTCTAATATCTCCCCAAACTCACAAAGAAGAGAATACTCAAAGAAACCTCTCCTTTTCTTTTTCTCTCTTTTTCTTTTCTCTCCAACTCTCTCTTTCTTCGCTCTGTTCCGGATACATTTTTATCACCCATCTTCATAGGTATTTATACATTCACATATTAATGTGAAGTAGATAGAGGAGTTGGTGATATAGTAAGAGGAGTTGGTGATATAGTGAGCTAATTGTGGGCTGCAAACCATTGACCCACCTAACACGTGAACTCGTAGAAGGAAAAAATCAAAATGAGCAAATAAGTTTTATCCTCTTCATATTTTAAAATCAACATTCAACAATGCGTATCTTGGGTAGGGAATGAATCGCATTGGCTAATTAATTATGTTTTAACTTGGACCATAAAATTATAATTGACAAGGAAGAACTGCGTATATTATATCCTTTAAGAAACTTGAATCCGAATCCCATGATATGACGCATATCCTACAATAGGATGCAAGTTTCGCATAGAATATAAAATAAAAAATTCGAACCATCCATTGCAAATTAAGGGTCAAGCTTAAAACACGCTAAACTACCCGGATAATATTATAGTTAATGGAACAAAGAGATTTAGAAGTAGACTTAAAAGAACTTGATTGGGAGTAATTAAGAAGGATATGTTCATGGTTAATTTTAACTAAGGAGATGACCCATAATAGAACGGAACGGAAGAATAGGATTCATGTAGCCAACCCCAAACATCTGGGATAAAAGGCTTTGTTGTTGTTGTTGCTATTGTATTAAAACACGCAAAAATACCCTCACGTGATGCTCTCTTCCTAACTCAGATATTTCTCGGGTTTGGATTCTCTACATCCTTGGTTGTAGAGATTTTCGACGGTCTATTACGTGGATCAATTGCATTGGTTTATTTAGTGGGTCTAGCAATTAAAAGACATTTTATATAATTTATGTAAAAAGTATCATTTATGGGGTTTATTGAATGAGAGATATGATTCGTGAGTTGTAGATGATCTCTACAACTAAGGACGTAGATGATCTCTATCCATCTTCGTCTTCCCCCTTTCTCTTGTCTCTCTATTACTTCTTTCTCTTTCTGTCACGACCCTAATCTCTGGACCTCAAAGGAACATTAGAATCGGCCTAAGACTTCTAGAAATTTTCTCCAAATTATACATTTATCATCCGTCAAAATGATATTACTAAAATAGAAAATTTTGGCAGCATAATTCAACCACATCAATTTTCTATACATTAAAGCAAATGTAACCATAAATTTGATAGAGGTTAATCAAACACTATGATGGGTTGCATTCAAATAATTATCCTTTAATTGACGTCCAATTCAAGTGTATCGTGCATCCCTGCGACTTGGAATTGTGATTATACCATGCTTCCATTACGTCAGTCTAATAATTTCATATTATTCCTGTCTCCAAGCGAACTCTAGTCAATTTCAAAATTCATTAATAGCCACAACTTCTCCTCTTGATTGATGCTACGTACCTAGGCTAAACATTTAACTATAATAAAATAAAACTAATTAAAATCTCATGATCCCTTGATTGTAAAGATCTATTCCTCCAATATATAATTTGCTTCACACTTGAAGTATCCTATTATCTTTTTATCAAATAAATTGTTTTCTCACTCAGGATCATGATTCAGAATAAGCCGTCAAATTTCATTTCTACATATCTTTGATATCCTCTTTATGTCACTAATCATCTTCAAAATCAATTATGGATCTTCATCCTCTTTACGTCACTAATTCATCTTCAAAATCAATTTTGGTTCTACGTACTAATTCATCCTCAAAATTAATTTGAATCTTACCATTTTATTACAAACCCAATTTCCAGATCTCAAAGGAACAATAGAGCTAGACTAAATGTGCTAACATTTTCTGAAGATATACATTACCAAAAACCAACAAAACAATCTCATCACAAGAATTAAAATCAACAACAATTATCTTCCCTAATTAGAAGTCTATATTTATCTAATAGAAGGAGATAAAAAAGATGTTTCTCAACTAGAAATAAAACTCAACCTTAATGAGAAATTCTCATTCTTACAAAGTCTAAAATTTAGTTAACATCAAATTTTTATGTAGCCATCACCTAAAATAACAATCCTCAACTTATCCTTTGTTCCCTTATGAGGATTTAGGGACCATCAACTCCACGTAGTCCAGAGTCTCTGAAAAAAAGTGAAATAAACTCAGCGAGTTCACAACTCAATGATTGGATGAATTCATGCATTATACAATACTTTTACAAAAATTATAGATATAAATAATCATAAATCAAAAGTAGTATGAAAGATTTATAGCAAGAGAAGTATCATCAACAAGTCATTATACCATTTTTAGTGCAATGAGAAAAAATAATATTCCATGCGATTTGAAAGGTAAACAGGACACGTCTAAAATAACACTTCAATACACATGTTGACTTGACAAACCCCACAATTATTAAACCTATGGTCCGGTCGGTGAGACCCAAATTTGTCTCTTAGCACTAAAATAGAAAACCTTATAGAGGGACAATAAGCCCTATGTGACTTACATATTTTTCCTGCATATACTGATATATTAACACAAGATGCAAATATTTTCTATAAATGAAAGAAGTTCATATAATCAAATACTTTGCAATAATAAGTCAAGTGTAAACCAATAATCTTGAGCTACATATGCATCTCAACTTGATACTATATGAAAAAGACATGATTGTCGTTAAAGAAATAAACCCAATATTTGTGTCTTCACAAAACAAGAAACCAACAATAGATACTTGAGCAAAATCATCTAAAATGACATAGCTGTTCATGAAACAAATATGCATATATATGATATAGTTTTAGACGAAAAATACACAAGACACAATATATAAATTCACCACTTACTCTAACCCAATGACAAAATCATAATCCAATCATTAGGCCTCCACTGACTCTCAACAGACGCTTAGAGGAGGAAATGAACCAAATAATTAACAAATTGTTCGATAATTGTTTGAGTAACTATTTAGTCATATTCAATTCGGTAGTTCATTTACTACTAAAAAATATTTTTAGTATTCGAAGTTTACTAACGAGTATAATTTAACCGGATGTATATTCTATTCGCTTGTCTATCAAATATTCGCTTAAAATTTGATCACTTATTATTTGTATTATCGCACATATGATGCCATATGTTTAACTCACTTACCATTTCTACTTGAGTTTTATGTATTAATTTTAAGACTTAAATAATCTTAAATCTATTTTCCGATGAAAATTTTGATTCAAATATATATACATCATATATTATAAAGGAATAATTTTTATTTATGAATTTAAATACTATTTGAAAATTAAATTCTTTAGTAGAATAAATGTAGTTTGATATTCGATAAGTAGTCGTGAATATTCATGAATATTTATCAAATACCAAGTATTTGAGTTCAATTCAAAACTCCATATATGAATATTAGAGTCCGCATTGAATTTGATAATTTTAAAAAATATAAATATGAACATCTTAGTATTCGACTCGATTCGATCGTTTACCACCCTAGGAATTCTTATTCTGGATAAGGAAACAACCATCCATACGTACAAACAGAGAAAAGGATAAGTTATATGATAAGATTGCTTTTATTAATCCGAAAGCATGAATCCTAGGACGACTGCTAGCTGCAGTCGCTTAACGCGACTGCCTGTAGGCACTGGCTTCCATGAATTGACATGTATACCCATTTTCTCTCTGGAACTGCAGATGGGAACTTTACCATTACCCCTCCCAATTTTTATAAGAAGTGGCAATCTTTCACATTTCTTATTCGATTAATTTCAACAGACCCTATGAACATTTGGAAGTTTTCACATAACACATAACCCCTCTAAACTTTAGGGGTGACTCATAAAAACCCTTAGATCTTTGAACTTTTCTCAATAGATTTCCTATACATGTTTGCAAATAAATAAACTTTCCTTCAAACAAGAAAAAAATCCAAAATTTAGAAAACGGTAAATAACAAGTGATAAAATTTGAAATAAACACTTTCCTTTTATATAAGTTATGTGAGATAAATATATGTTCAAGGGGTTAAGTGAAAAGAAACCAAAGTTCACGGGGTTATGTAAAATTAACCCTTACCTTTTGTATAAGGTTATTTACACTAAAACAAGCCAAAGTTCAGGGGTTATGTCAATTTAATGTTTAATTCTATATCGGGTTATTTAAACTTTACGTCATTATGAACTCGATACCCCTATGTTTTTTGGACAAATTTTTGTTTTAGACCCTTTTAGGAATTTAATTGTAAAAACGACCCCTTTCAAAAAAAAAAATTTTGGTAAGTAAGCAGTATGTTTATTTACCAATCATCAGTAAAGTTTGTACAACCTATACACTCAACGTTTGAATTCTTACAAGCCAAGGATCAAACACACTAAACCGAAGCGCAAACAGATTTGATTCCTATCAATACAAGAATCAACAAAACACAGCAGCAAGAACAATTATGTCACACTAGGCTACTTCAATACTCCTCCACAAATAAGCATTATATAAACCTGTATAGCCTCCGTGCATTTGCATCCATCAGTGCTTTTTAACAAACTCTGGCGAAATCATCATTGCTCTACACCAGGTTCTATTGTAGGCACTGTCCTTTAACTTCACCACCTTGGTACACAGTATCTTCACTTCAAAAGTAATAAGGTGGAGAATCTCGTCAACACTCAACTTCTTCTCCTGGAAAATCAGCAAGTTCCTTGCACACCACACATGATATAAACAAGCTGCAGCTGCTGCTCTCTTCACTTTCCTGATGCTCATACTCCCTTTCCAGGATAGCATCCAGTCAATTATGTCTACCCACTTACATGGTGGGTTAGCTTCCTGCACAAAGCTCATAGTTTGTTCCCAGAGTTGCATGCTGAAGGAGCATTGAAAAAACAGGTGGTCTATATTTTCGATCATTACTTCACAAAGATTACACGAATTCTCCTCCAGAACTCCAAACTGATGAAGTCTTGCCTTTGTAGGTAGTCTGTCCAGGCATGCCATCCATGTAATGAACTTATGTTTAGGAATAGACATACCATTCCAAACATTATGAGTCCATAGTTTTTTCACTTGATCCCCCATTAGAATTTTATATGTTGAAGATGAGCTAAATTATGGTTTAGAGCCTAGCCATTTCAAATTTCCTCCATTTAGAGATATGCATAGCAAAGCTTCGTGCCTGAGTTTCAGCAATTTTTTGAACACCCATGAGAAGTGGGTTTTTATAGAGAGATTCCACACCCTCTCCTCCTTCAGATAATACCCATGAACCCATCTCACCCATAAGGAATCTTTCATGATAACAAGAGACCATAATTTTTTCAAGACAAGACTTTTTATTTAAAGTAGGAATATGCTGCAATCCTAACCCTCCACAATTCTTTGGTTGACATACCTGTGTCCAGGCTACTTTAGCCTTGGTGTGCTGACCATATGAACCTGTCCACAAGAAGTCTCTACAAAGCTGTTCCACATCTTGAATGACTTTCTTTGGCAGCAAGAAGATACTCCCCCAATATGCATGCATGCTATATATGACCGATTTAATCAATTGAAGCCTCCCAGCAAAAGATAAAAACTTAGATGTCCAATTCCTAATTTTGGCTAAAATCCTCTCAGTTAGCACAACACAATCAACTGAAGAAGGGCCTTTAGAAGATAGAGGAATCCCCAAATATCTCACTGGCAGAGCACCCTCAGAAAACCCCAATTGTTTTAGTATAAACCCCTTATTATTATCAGCAACTCCACCAAGGAAAATCTGACTTTTAGTCAGGTTTGCATACAGACCAGAAACATGGGAGAAATGAGTGAGCTTCGAAGCTAAATGCTTAATGGAATTCCAGTCTCCCTTGTAGAATAACATCATGTCGTCAGCAAAACATAAATGGGTTAGCTTATTCCTCTTGCATTTAGGATGAAAATGGAATCCCTTGACATCTCCTAAATCAGTCAAACTTCAACTAAAATATTCCATCACCAGAGCAAATAGGTAGGGAGAAATTGGATCTCCCTGTCTCAGGCCTTTTTTACCAGGGAATGGTGTCGAAGGCTGACCATTAACAAGAATGACAAATGAAGTAGTGATGACACACTCCATCACCCAACTGACATATTTACTAGGAAAGCCTAGACCTTTAAGAACTGATTCAAGGAAATGCCAATTGACTGAATCGTAGGCCTTCCTGAGATCTATTTTTAAAGTGCATCTAGGAGAGATATTTTTTCTTCCATACATATGAACAAGCTCCTGAGCCATTAGGACATTGTGCACAATGCTTCTTCCTCTAATAAAAGCTCCCTGGTTCTCACCCACCACAGAAGGCATAACTCTTCTGAGTCTATTAGTTAAAACATTCGATATGCATTTATATATTGTGTTACAACAAGCTATAGGTCTAAAGTCAGAGGTAGTATTTGGATTTTGAACTTTAGGGATAAGAGTTATAGAAGTGGAATTCAAGGACTTAAGGAGCTTACCATACCTGAAAAAATCTTTTACTGCAGTCAGAACATCCTTTCCCACAATGTTCCAAGTGTCCTTGTAAAACTGAGAAGAAAAACCATCTGGGCCTGGACTTTTATTTGGATTGATCTGAAACAAGGCATTTTTGATCTCCTGTTTAGTGACTGGCCTGCACAAATCAATACAATGCTCATTGATGACAAGAGGTCCTCTGGCAAAGATGGACATAGATGGAGCCTGACACATGACTTCAACTCCCAGAATGCCTTTATAAAACCTCACAAGTTCCTCTTGTATATGTTCTTGTTTAGTGAGTTGGATCCCTTGAGAATCCCTGATTGATAATATAGCATTCCTCATCTTTCTTTGTTTCACAAAAGCATGAAAGAATCTAGTGTTGCCATCACCTTATTTGATCCAGTCCACTCTTGCTTTTTGCTACAAAAACATTGATTCATGCTTGAGGAGAGTCAGAAAGTTCTTAAGCTGCATTCTCTCCCAAGAAATTAGGTTGATATCAGAGGGATTATTTAAAACATTTAGCTGAGCCTAATAAAGATCTTCTCTTGCTTTCTTAACTCTGCCAGAAATTCCACCAAAGTATTGTGCATTAAAACTTTTAAGCTGATATTTAACAGCTTTCAATTTTTGTACAAGTCTAAACATTGAGGTCCCTTGAACCTGCAGACACCAAGCTTGAAAAATCACTTCACTGAATTTAGAGTGACTACTCCAAAAATTGAAGTACCTGAAAGAGGGCTTTGAAGTAGGAGGGATATGATAAGAGACTAATGTTGGACTATGATCTGAAATGCCTGGGGGAAGGAATTCTGCATCAGTAGATGGATAACAATCAATCCAGGCTTCATTGATCAGCACTCTATCAAGCTTACAAAACACATGCTTATTAGACCAAGTATAAAAGCATCCTTTAAACTTCAAATCCATCAGCTTAGTGTCACAAATCAAGCACTGCAATTCCATCAGCTCGTGTCTAGTAACACTTCTACCATGTATTCTCTCTCCAACATCTAGTAAACAGTTGAAGTCCCCTAACACTACCCAAGGACTATTCATTGTAGAGCCAATTGATCTAAGGCCATTCCAAAGAGAGTTCCGGAGATTAGTTTGATTGAAACCATAAACAAAGGTAACAAACAACTTATTGCCATTACTCTTATCTGTGACGAAACAATGAATCAACTGTGCAGTAGTCTTCAAACACTGCAGATCAATTACAGCAGGATCCCAAATCACCATAATTCTCCCATGCACATCTAAGTCAAAATTACGTGTGAACAACCAATTAGGAGCACAATTGTTAGCAATAGTGTGTGCATGCACTGGTTGTATTTTAGTTTCTAGCAAACCAAGAAGAGAAAATTTATGTACATTGATCAAATTCTTAACCTCTTTTTGTTTGTTAGGGTGGTTAAGACCCCTAACATTCCAACTTCCGAAAGAATTCATCCTGGTTGGGAAGAACTTCCTTTACCTCTAGTAATCCTGTGATTTTTAACAGTTGAAGTATTTACAGGATTAAGACTCTTCTTTTTGGCACCACTAACCTTATGTGATAGATCAACAAATAAGTCTATACTATCATCATTGTGAATACTAAGAGGGGTAAAATCATTTCTGATACTAACTCCGGCATTTGGAATAGCTACATCGCTCACATTGGCTTGAACATTTCTAGCTCTAACCAGGCTCCAATTAGTCTCATCATTATCTGGACTATTACAATTTGGAGGGCTCTTGTCAATAGTATCTACCATTCCTGTTTCCATAGTTGCAGGAGGAGGGTTAGCTATCATTCCTATTTCCATAACTGCAGGAGGATTTTTGGGCACCCAAATTTGTTTGATACTCTTCTTTTTACATTTCTCAGTTCGATGCCCAAACACTTTACAATGGGAACATCTCAGTGGTATCCATTCATACTCAACTTGTTGCTCAAACTCTCTACCTCCAGGACCTTTAATGTATAAAGTTTTTGGAAGATTAAAATCTGCTTGAATCTCTATGCAAACCCTTGCATAAGAAATCCTATCTTTTTTGGCTGTAATACTATCTGTACAGATTGGTTTGCCTATCGCACTAGCCAGTTTACTCAAGGCTCTTTCATTCCATAGATGCAGCTTCAGATTGGGAAATTTGACCCAAATGGGAATAGATGATACACTTAGATTCTCCAACTCAAGATCAACAGACCAAGGCATGAGGAAAAGAGGTTTACTATCGAAGTACCATGGACCCTTCTGAAGAACTGCTAATTTTGAATCATTTGATTGAAATTTGAACAAGAAAATACCTGAATCCATGGCGAGAACATCAATAGGGCCATGTTCCTCCCAATGCTTTGTCACGAAATTCTTAATTGAATTGAACGGAGCTTTGAATCCCAACACATATCCAACAAGAGCAAATTTCCACTCATCAACTCCACTATCCCACTCAGATTCATCAAACTGAATGCATTTGGTATCTGCAAATTGCTGAGCTATGAATGAGAGATTTAACCCATTTTCTTTTTGTCGGTTGCCGGCAACAACTGACGCCCAAGATTGTTTAGGCTGAGCTGAATCCTCTAGAGAAGAGGTGAATCCATCTTGAGATCCTTGAGAGATTACTGCTTTGTCTTGGTTCATGATGACGAAGACAATCAGATCTAAAGGAGAGGCGGGGAAGATGAAGGAGGTGCACGTTAGCAAGAAGGGCTAACATGCACCGAGAATCGCCACAGGATCGCCACTGCTTGTACCCCATTTCATTCTTCCTTCTTGCAAGTTTCTTAACCCCTTTCAAATTTATTTGCTAATTTCGACCTAGTTTCAGCTATCAAACCGGTCTAAATTGGCAAATATAGTTACTAAACTTCACGGATTTGAAATCGCGGAAGTTTAGTAACCGACATCGCCTGCATTATGTGAAGCTCCACGGGTAATTAGTACTAATCTTCACGATTTCAAATCCGTGAGGATTTATTATCAATACGACTGGTTTTAGCCAACCTGGTCAAACCAGTCAAATTTGTGATTAAATTTGAAAGGGTCGATTTTTGGAAATAAATTTATAAAAGAGTCTAAAACAAAAATTTATCCTTTTTTTTGACTAAAAATACCCCAAAGTTAAAAAAATTACTTTGATACCCAGTTGTTCGTTTTGCCCAAAAAAATGCAAAAGGTCAACATTTTACAAAATTTAACTTTGGTGCCCCAAAGCTGTTTGTAAATGTCACGCCCCGCTTCCCGAAATACACGGAAACGGAACGCGAACAAGCCCGCGACGTATTAGGTTGAGGAGAAATACGAATAATAAAAAAACATTTCTTCTCAATCTAATACGCCAGGCGTCAAGTAATCATAAGAATACATCACAGTCACAGATCCCAATCACAGCCAGTAAGAATAAATAATAATCCAGAACAGGAAGTACATATCACCAGAATAAAATAACATCCCAGACTATAAAAGAGTCCACATGTCTGAAACAACACATGTAGCTAAAGAAACTAGAGAATCATAAAACAAATGTCAACTGAGCTAAAATGGAAATACTTAAAGAAGTCTAAGGTTCATCAAACTATTGAAAATAAAAGGGGAACTAAGCTTCAGCTCGATCTACTCCGTCGTCTGGAAGGTTCTCCTGCTGAGAAAACTCTGGCTCAAGTGCATCTCCATACTGAACCTGTCCGTCATCTAAATCTGACGTACACCAAGAGAATGGAGTACGTCAGCGTGTATAACACACGGCAAGATCCCACAAGAAATAGCGGTATAATAATAATACAAATGAATGCAAGTAATCAGAAAAATGTGAATAAATCACGTGTAACAACACGACTAACCATCCATGTAAATCCGGGTGAGGTTAATATTAAGAAATCTACAAAACGAGACGTAGTACGTCGAGCGAAATAATCCAAACAAGGAAACCCTCATGTATATACCATATGTCTCATATTGTAAATAACTAAATGTTAACCCCAAACTATACACGGAAGAAACATATCACTGGAATAAGCATTAACATGTACAACTCATGTGTCCATACAACCAGGTGCCCTACGGTCAAATATCTCAACTCGATGTCCGTATCTAGCCATCCTATAACAGGTCACTAGATCATAACTCTCACAGAGTCGAAATTCATATCACCGGATAACTGACTGTTCACAAATCCCCTACGTGCATCCAATGCCGCTATACAAATCGGCCAGAGGACTACACGCAAACTGATTCCGGCTTGTCAGGACTCAGGTGAATACACAAGTACACTGACTAAAGTGACTACACAAATTCAAACTTTAGCCCTACAAACCAACCCCAGTGACTACACAAATTCACTGGTGCGAGTCTGGAAGATACATCAATAGCCATATCCGATCACATGAACCAAGACTTTCCCATCCCCCGGTCTCAGGTAAATCAAGTCAACGATGCCGATGTCAAACACGGGTTCACCTCCTAAGCATGGTCAACACACACATGTCACTAGGTCATGTTCATGACGAACCAAGTCCCTAAGTCATGAACTACTACGGTTCTGGACACAACAAGACTGTGAATAAATGCAATTAACATGTCACATGTGCAATTACTCTACGTGTCAGTGTCGTGTATCATGAACAGTAACATGAATAACTATCAACAACGGTACAATACGAAAATGTGAAATAAGAGAAGTTAATCACATGAAATGACGCAGTTTTCAACATAAATTCCCATAAAATCCTTTAAACTAATTCTACATAATTATCCAATATCTCAAAAATATCTTTTCTCTTTAATATTATTTATGCACGATAACTATTTTCTTTTCCATAAATCACCTCTATTTCTTTTCTTTTTCAAAGAAACCTCTTAAAATATTTCAAAAATTTTTCTCCCAAATAATTTCTTTAAATCATAACAATTAATTAAAAATACTTTTTCTCAAAATAAATTATTTTCACCAAATACTTTTTAAAAATATTTTCATAATTATAATAAATACTAGAAATATCCTAAAAATACATTCTTACTTCCAAATAGCACGAAATTAATCATAGATCAATTCGACCTATCTAATCATCATGGATAGTTTTATACTATCAAATATTCACCAAATATGTAAATGTTAACTGCGCATATGATATCAAATTGGCACGAACTAACTATACATATACGAAATAATTCATAAATAATCTAAAAATATAAAATACGAGTCAACGGGTATCGGGATCTTGCCTCAGGGATATCGTCGAACGAATCGGCGCGGCTCAGCTGTGGTACAACGCGTCGTCGGTGTTGCTAGAGTTCAACGACGACGCACGGGCAACACGGGCTTGGGCTGAGGGTTCGGATCTGGGGTGAGGCGGGGTGTGGCGGGCGGAGGTGGGGCGGTGAACGGCTAGTGGCGGTGGGCGGCGATCGGTGGCTGAGGGGCGAGAGGCGGGGGTCGACGGCTTGCAGGGAAAGAGGCTAGCGCGGGGTTTGGGCGGAGGTGGCAGCGGCAGCGTGCGGGGGTTCGTGCATGGTCGCGGGTGATGGCGGAGCGGGGAAGGGGCTGGAGCGGCGGCGGTGGTTCTGGGCAGGTGAGGGGGAGTGGAGGTGGGGGGAGGTGGTCTGGACGGAGGAGGGGAGGGGTGGAGGGAAGAATGGTGGAACAGGGACATGGAGGAATGGATGGAGAGAAAGAGAGAGATGGAGAGATGAGGGTGGTTGGTATGGGAGGATGGGATGGGCTATGGGGTGATTTTTTCAAAGAATGTATATATATATATAGCTAGTGTTAGGGTTAGGGTTAGGGCTATTATACAACATATAAAAAGAAAATTAATTATTATAATGATAATTAATGAGAGTGCTATTAATAAAATTATTACACACATATATACTTGTATGCACCAAATATCAAGCTTAGGTTTACAAAATTATTAATAATATCAATAATCAAAATTATGACTCCATAGATTCATCAAATTATTGAATTTATAATGTAGCTAAATCATAAACATAAATATAAAACTCTATTTTGAATTTGTAGATAATCCTGAAAATTTGAGAAAATATTAATAATACTTTTAGAAAATAATATTTAATTTTTAAATACTAAAAATAATATTTAATATTTAAATATTAGAAAATAATATTTAATATTTAAACACTAGAAAATAATATTTAATTTTTAATTACTAGAAAATAATATTTAATATTAGAAAAGCAATATTAGAAGATACGTGTCGAAAAATATTAGAAAATAATACTAGAAAAATAATGCACCAAAAATATTAGAAAAATACGTGTCGAAAATTCACGGGTGTTACAAGAACTTTGATACCTCATAGTTCTTTTGCCCAAAAATCCCATAAGGTACAAAATTTACAAAATTTAACCTTAGTACCCCAAAGCTAAATTTTCATTAAATATTTGTTAAAGTCTGGAGTATCAAAGTTAAGCTTTTATTAAAATTTAGAGCATCAAAGCTAAATTTTGGTTAACTTCGGAGAACTTTTTGAGCTAAAAAACTGTGGGGCATTAAAGTTTAAGATGAGGTAAATTTTACGGCATTTTTGGGGGGAGAAAAAGAACTTCGGGGTATTAAAATTAAAATTGGAATAATGGTTGGGGTATTTAGGTGCAAATTAAGTTTGGAGTTCAAAAATTAAAATTTTCATGTTTTAGAGTAGTTTTTTTTTGGCAAAGAAGAACATTGGGGTACCAAAGGTAAAACAAAGATGAGTTTTGGGTATGTAAGTGCAAACAACCCTATATAACGTATGTGAACAGTTGCACCTGCAATATTGTGTTGTGCAAGCGTTGCCAAAATTATGATAAGAAGATCGGAAAATTGCTTCTAGCCCCCAAAATAACAATAAATACTCTTCCCCCACCTAAGACTTTTTCAGCACTCCAAAAACCCCCCAAAAATAGACTTTGTAAACAATCAAACCCTTCCAACTCACATTTGTCCCCATCAGTGTACTTTTTTTTCAAAAATCCCAAAATGCCCCCTCCTCTCTCCTCCCTTAAAATAAAAAAGCCTAAAGCCTTTCAATTTCTTTCCTTCATTCCAACCCTCATCTCTGATCGGCAACGATGAAGCTCATTCCTTCCTTGAACCTCCGACAGCCTCCTGCACCATCACCCTCCCCTCGACCAACGGCAGATTCCACAACGGCAGAAGTAAGAGAGTATGGCATCTCCATCAGTGACGGCGGTAAACTGGGCCGGTCGATTTTGGAGATGGGGTCAATGAGGGAGTCAAAGTCTCACTTGGATCTAAGTTGACTGGAGATCTAGGCGGCCGTGGTGCGTTGGGATTCTTGCCATTGCTCGTGGAATTCTGAGAGGTTCTCCGAAGTTGCAAAAATAAAGAACGTCAAGAATTGAAATTTTATTAATTTGAGTGAATTTTATGTAAAGTTGAGGAATTACATGATTTAATGAAATGAGGAATTACACTTTATTTTCCTTATGAGTTAGTTGTTAAGGTAATGAATTTGTTGTTAAGGTTATGAGTTGGTTGTTAACCTTATGAGTTAGTTGTTAACCTTAGTAGAGAGTTATGAGTTAGTCGTTAATGTTATGAGTTAGTTGTTAAGGTTATAAGTTGGTTGTTAAGATTATAAGTTGGTTGTTAACCTCAGTAAAGAGTTATGAGTTAGTTGTTAAGGTTATGAGTTAGTTGTTAAGGTTATGAGTTGGTTGTTAACCTTATGAGTTTGTTGTTAACCTCAGTAGATAGTTATGAGTTGATTGTAAAGGTTATGAGTTGGTTCACAACCAACTCGCAACTATCTACTGAGATTAACAATTAACTCATAAGGTTAATAACCAACTCATAACCTTAACAACCAACTCATAACCTTAACAACCAACTCATAACCTTAATAACCAACTCATAACTCTCTAGTAAGGTTAACAACCAACTCATAAGATTAACAACTAACTCATTACCTTAACAACAAACTCATTACCTTAACAACTAACTCTTAACCTTAACAACGAACTCATAACTATCTACTGTGGTTAACAACAACCACAACCAATTTATAACCTTAACAACCAACTCATAACCTTAACAACCAATTCATAACTCTCTACTGATGTTAACAACAAACTCATAACCTTAACAACCAATTCATAACTCTCTACTGATGTTAACAACAAACTCATAACCTTAACAACCAATTTATAACCTCAACAACCAACTCATAACTTTAACAACTAATTGCTTCTAGCATTCATCTATAAATGTTAACAACAAACTCACAACCTTAACAATCAACTTATAACCTTAACAACGAACTCACAACTCTCTACTAAGGTTAACAACCAACTCATAACCTTAACAACTAACTCATTACCTTAACAACTAACTCATAAGGAAAATAAATTGTTTAAAATGCTTGCACATTTTCTGGAGAAGTTTGCGTGTTCTGAGAAGTTGAGGAATTTGTAGCTAAGGTAGCATATAAGTTTATGTCTATAAGTCCACTACGAAAACAATACTCGAACATCAAGCTCAAGTCGTCTTCAATTTCAATTGCAAAACTGAACTTTCTTCCCTTTCGGATATGAATATCAGTAAAAGAGATTGTAAAGTGAGTTTAAGCCTTTAGGACACTTGATACTTCAAGCTAATGATTTCTATAGAGTCATTGATAACGACAAAAATTCCATCACCCTCTTCGTGGCTTTTTGTGTTTGTAACCATGCAAAGGAGGGATCTTTCTATTATTATGAAGAAAAGTAGTTGAAGAAGGAAAGAGGATTTATGGAGGAGAATTAAATGGCCGGGAGAAAGTAGTTGAAGAAGCTAAGAGGATTTATGGGGGGAGAGAGATAGAAGATGGTTAGAATTTGGAGGGAACTAGAATTTCCCCCCCAAAACCCCTTTCTAATCATCATTCATTCCTACAGTTACATCATAAGAGAGAGAGAGAGAGAGAGAGAGAGAGAGAGAGAGAGAGAGAGAGAGAGAGAGGAGGGGGTATTATGGTCTTCAAATGTTTGAGAGTACACACGAGGGGTTCAATTTTGGATTTTGGGGGCTAAAAGAATTGTGAGTTTGATTTTAGGGGTTTTGGGGGCTTTGAAAAAGCCTTGGGTGGGGGGAAAGTATTTATTGTTATTTTGGGGGCTAGAAGCAATTTTCCCTTATTATAATTAACATGGCTAGCTAACATACTCACCCAAAATACTGTAACCATGCATCAAGATTACCAGTCCTTACAAATATAATGCATGAAACATGATGTTCACCCTCCAGTGCATCTTATAGTGAAGCATGATGTTCATCATTCTGTTGAATTTAGTCTTATAACTGCATTTCATGAGAGCTGCACACTTTCTTAATAAAGACAATGATTGTATGAATAGCTTGATTATATATAATTTAAATACCTAGTTGAACTTTAAAGTGAACGCTCAAGATCATATAATCCAAAAAATTGAAATCGTATACAGTAAAATTTTATTTGGGATACCTTGTATACAGTAAGTTAGACAGAACAGAAAGGGTTTCACGCTCGATCCGGCCGAGGTTTGGCCCGAACTGGATTGGATCTTCATCCCGGGTTCAATTTAGGGCCTGAGTTTTAGTTCGAAGCAAATCCGTATTCGGACCATATCTGGACCAGGACAGGTCAAGCCCAGCCTAGTTTATATTAGGCTGGGTTAAACCCGAATCAAACCGTTCGGTTTAGATCATGTTGTGGGTCAACCCGGTCCATTTGCCAGCCCTAGTTCTGTCTTAATTGTAACTAAATCCAGATAGTAATAGCTGACTAAGAAAGTTAATTGATATATGCTAATGTGTGATTAATCTACTATATTAAATTCCAGAAGGCTTTCTGGTTGGGTATAAAAGGGGAAAACTCCTGAAATCAAATTCAATTTTGTATCATTCAAAAGGCATGACAGCCTCACAGCCGTGGGGCTTTGCGCTTCTTACTTTTTCTGTTTTAATTTTATTTCATGGCTCTGTAGAAAGTAACATTATTACAAACGATGGAGCGGTGGACGTGGAACAGTCTAAGAACTACGACAAAGATGCGTTATTGTTGGAACAAAAGTGGCCAAAATTAACAGAGTTTGGAGGTGAAATCTTTAGTAGAGCTCTTGATTCCGCTGCAAATGCATTCGCTGACTTAGTTAGTTGATGGCGACAAAAAAATGTTCGTGCTATACCGCACTAATAGTGTGAGAAAAATAAAAACAATTATTTGGTTAAACATTTGATGTAGAAGTTTCTTTTTTATGTGTAGATGCGTACAAATGTTTCACGGAATTGACTAGAGTTTGTATATAATTACATTCTTGAGATTCTGAGAATTGCATTCATCACAATCTTGAGATTCTGACAAAGCTAAGACACAGAAAAGGCCGTTGTTAAGACTCCTACCATCTGATTCTTAAAACGAAAATTCTGGCTTCCTACAAAATTAATGGAAAATCAAGTATTTGATGTTGTAGGTCGGTGTGGCTTTCTTAAGTTTTACTTTACATCTTTGCAATGTTCTTTGTTTCTGATGAGAAAAATTTGTAATGTTGAATCTGCAAGATTGGACTCAAGGTTGAGAGCCTCCGGATCACCTTCTCTGCTTTAGTTGGTGTCTTTGCTGTTGGTAGTTTGAAGATAAGACAGGAAAAATAATCATATTGATGATAGTGGCTGTCCACTAACACCGCTCCGATTAGGTTCATCAATTAGATTGGATGAGATCATTTTACCTGTGCATTGGATCAAATATTTATAGTGATCTACATAAACAAATTAGGTGAAAACATGCACAAAGCTGCTAAAAGAGCACACAAGAAGATGAAATGAAAGAATGGTGAGAAAACAGCATTGTGAAAGATTGAACAACAACAGCAGCAGCAAATCAGTTGGCTAGAATACCCAAGCAAATAGCTGAAAACATGCACAAAGCCGTTGAAAGAGCACACAAGAAGATATCAGAAATCAGATGGCTAAAAACTCAGTCAAGCAGTTGGACCAGCTCTCAAATATATATATAATACATATATAAAATTACAACTTTGTCCTCTTATGGTTCCAGATATAGCTAAAATGCAACTTTACATATATACTTCTACACTCCCCCTCAAACTGAGGGTATCCAGTTAGCATCAGTTTGCTCACTAAATAATCATGTCTAGCTCGAGTCATTGCCTTAGTGAATACATCTACTATTTGGTGTTGTGAGGGAACATGAGGAAATGAAATTTCCCTGGCCAAGTATTTGTCCTAGGTGAAGTGGTGGTCGACTTCTTTATGCTTGGTGCACTCATGAAAAACTGGATTAGATGCAATAATAATTGCACTGATGTTGTCTGCATAAAGAGGAGTTGGATCTTGTGGAATAGAGAAATAGAGCTCCTTTAAGAGTCCTCTAAGCCATATAATTTCACTACACGCGGATGACTTTGCCCTATATTCTACTTCTGCTGAAGATTTAGACACAGTATGTTGCTTCTTACATTTCCAGGAAATAAGAGAGTCTCTAAGGAACACACACCATCCAGTAGTCGAGCGACGTGTATTCGGACATCCAACCCACCAGAATCAGCATAAGCTCGTCACTGAACTGATGAGCTAAAGGAAAAACATAATCCTCTGGAGATTGTTCATCGCAGATATCTAATGGTAGGAGGAACCGTTGTCAAATGTGGCTACCGAGGATCTGTAACAAATTGGCTTACAATGTTGACAACGTGAAATATATCAGGCCGAGTCATAGTGAGGTAGATTAAGTGACCAACTATTTGACGATAACTTGTAGGGTGACTAAGCCTTTCACCTTCCTCCTTCTTGAATTTGACATTGACTTTCTTTGGGGTGTTAAAAATGTTATCGTCAGACAAATTTGCAAATTGGAACAAATCCCTTGTGTATTTTCTTTGAGTAATTGTAAGACCCTGAGAAGAGGATTAGACTTCTAGGCCAAGAAAGTATGTCACAGGCCCCAAATCTTTCATCATGAAGGAACTACTGAGAAGTTTCTTCAATTTATCAATTCCTATAACATCGTTCCCCATGATAAGAATATCATCTATGTACAACAAAAGAATTGTAAGTCCACAAGAAGAATGGAGAATGAAAAGAGAGTAATCATAGAGGCTTTGTTTATATCCAGCATCAATGATAACCTCCCGAAACCTTTCAAACCAAGCATGAGGTACTTGTTTCAAACCATACTAGGATCTCTTCAATCGACATACCATGCTTTTATCTTGAAACTAACCTGGAGGTGGTTTCATGTAAACTATTTCTTTCAAATTGCCATGCAAAAATGCGTTATTGACATTCATTTGAAAGATTGTCCACTGATCTATTGTAGAAAAACCAAAAATGAGTCTTACACTGGTCATTTTAACATCAAGAGTAAATTTCTCTTCATAGTCAATACCGTGTTCTTGTTTGTATCCTTGTGCAACAAGTCTAGCCTTATATCTTTCAAGACTACCATCAGATTTTAGCTTAACAGTGAATACCCATTTGCTACCAATAATCGATGCATTAAAAGAACAAGGAACCAATTCTCAAGTATCATTCTCCAGTAAGGCACTAATTTTTGTATCCATAGCTTCTTTCCAGCATGATAATTTTGAGGCTTCCTGGTAGGAATAAGGAATAGTGATGATGTCCAAGGAAGTGAAAAAAAGAGTGGTGATATACCAAGAGGGAAAGCCAATCAGGAGGTTTAATGGTACGATTAGACCTCCTTAAGGGAACAAGTTTCAGTAGAGTGTGGATCATTTGAGTGATCACAACTTATAGCTTGAGAAGACAAAATATTATCTGCACCGGTTACTGAAGGGTCAAAGACATAGGTTGGACATGCTTGTTTCTACGTTGATAAACCAATAATTGTTTTCTTGAGCCATTAGGTTCGGTTTCAACACTAGAGCAAGTAGGACAATCAGATTCTAAACAATCATGTAAGAAAGATAGAGAAGAACATGGATATTTGACAACGAAAACGTAATAAAATATATTTTCCATAAAGGCAACATGATGAGACACATGAATTTGATGAACTTGAAGATCATAACATAAAAAACATTTCTATTTAGAGCTATAACTGACAAAAACACAAAGGCAGCTTGCTTGAAAAACTTGGTTCTCTCATGAGTAGGAAGGTGAACAAAACATACGCAAGCAAACACATGTAAGAAAGAATAGTCAAGTAATTGACCAAATAAAGAAAAATATGGAGATTTATCATTTAAGAAGCCTGTTAATGAGGTGAACAGCAATGTGGTTGCTTCAATCTAAAAAGAAGGAGGAATTTGAGAAATAGACAAAAAGGCTCTAACCACTTCCAAAATATGATGATTTTTTCTCTAGCTACTCCATTTTGCTGATGGGTATTTGGAGATGTTCTTTGAGATTGGATACCTTCAGCTTTTAAAAATCCTTGAAATTCTTTAAAAATGTTTTCTCCTCCTGAATCAGATCTGAGAGTTTTAATTTTTCATCCAGTGGTTGATAAAATTTCACATTAGCATCAAATTGATTCTTAACCATTGATAAGAAACTTCTAAAGTGGGAGTATACTTCAGACTTATGATGTAAAAAATATATCTAGGTATAACGCATACAATCATCAATTAAAAATAGAAAGTATTTGAATTCCAATCTAGACAAAGTTGGTGCCGGACCCAAAACATCACTATGGATCAATTCAAACGGTTTGGTGCTCACATATGAATAAGAAGGAAGAGGTAAACACATACATTTTTTCAAAGAACATTTGATACAAGATTTATTAATAGAATTCAAAGAAGAAATTTTATTATCCAATAAACTAGAACTAAACAAAGTGTCTAACTTTTTGGCATATGGGTGACCTGCCAAATTTTATTAGAATTAGAAAAATCAGAACTAGAAGCAACAAGTAAACTACTATCATGTATGTTTGTCAAACTCCAGATCAAACAAGCAACCAACTCTAGGCCCCTTCACTTTCACTTTCTCAATGTGCAGGTCCTGTACAATACAAGCATCATGAGAAAAAGAAACAATATGGTTGTCTTTAACAAGTTGTCCAACAGAAATAAGATTAGCAACTAATTTAGGGACAACGAAAACACTAGATAATTGAAGGGTAGATTTGAGACTTAAATATAAAGACAAATTATCGAGACTAACAATATCCAGTTTTCCACCATTAGCTGTAAAAAATTTTTCTTGTTTCCATGCTAAAGTTTTATAGATGAAGGACTGGTATGGAACCGGTCATATGATTAGAAACATCGGAATCAATGAACCAAAGAGGATTAACAATATGAAATAAATGATAGCCTTTACCAAATAAGCCAATTACCGAAAATGCAGAAGAGATGACATTTGATACATAACTTTGCACTAATTGTCGAATGTCATCAGAAATCGGCTACTTGACTTCTTGAAGTAGTTGGTGGTGGCATTACTTCATCACCATTCTGATCCAAGGATACAACAACTGTTTGATAAGCCTTGTGATTGTGCTTCTTGTGAATCCCTCCCTTTTGACGAAGTTCTGGACAATCAATAACAATATGTCCCAATTGCTTCCAATAGACGAACAAATTCCTTTTTCGGCAATGATAAATAACATGGCCAAACTCTTTACATTCAAAGCACTGCACCTTAGATAAATCACATTGTGGTGTCCTCCTTCCAGTTCTTTTCGCAACAAAAACTGGCTCAACATCATGTTTTTCAAGACTTGCTTGTGTTGTGATCCTAGTTTCCTCACGCAAAAGTTCTCCCAATACACTATTCATGGAGGAAAAAGTCTTTCGGTTTAATATGTTTGCCCACACAACCTCATAATCTGGATGTAACTTCATAAAAAATTGCATCACTTTCATCATACATGTCATTCAATTTTTTAAGACAGCATGAACTAGTCGCATCCTCCATACTGATCTGTTCATAATCAGTCTAGAGATCCATGAAACCAGAATAATACTCCTGAATATTTTGCTCACCTTGGCTATACTTGAAAATATCTTGTTCAATCTGAAACTTTCTTACAAGATTCAATTGTTGATATACCTTTTCAAGATATTCCCACATCTCCTTTGCTGTATGGAAACCACGCATCGGTTTCGCAATATTTGCATCCATAGAACTCAAGATCCAAGACACAATCTTTGCATTATTTATCCTCCATTGTTGTAGCTCTTTAACTCAGGAAACATCTGGTTGTTTCTCAGTTCCAAAAAATATCCCTCGTAAGCCTTTGCCTTCTACAAAAACCTGAAAGTGAAATCTCTACTCTGGATAGTTTTCCCCATCAAACTTCACGGAAAAGAATTCCCCCTTCTCAGATGCCATCATGATTGAGATCAAGACTCTAATGGCTATCTTTCACAAATCAAAATAAAAGAAAAAAACAAATCTGAATATTGGTCGAAGAAGATAAGAAGTCAGATAGGAGTTTACAGTTCTAATACCCATGTAGACTCACATTGTTTGAATAAAGAGGCCTCAAACCCTAGATGGGAAGCTCCCAAATATATATACGATACATATATAAAACTATAACTTTGTCCTCTTATGGTTCTAGATATAGCTAAAATACAACTTTACATATATATTTCTACAAGTTGAACTATACAGGGGTCATATCAGACAGCTGGACCAGAGGGATCAGACTATAGAAATGAAATTAAATTGCTGGATAAAGAGGTCACATTGTTTGAATAAAGAGGCTATTTTTACAAGATAATCAGCTCGCTGAGCTGGTTAATCGGATGCGTTTAAGCTGAATTGTGCCCTTTGACTCCTGATGAGCGGTACTACACTTAGGGGCTGTTTGGTTGTGTGTTTTTCTACGGAAAGCAATGTGAATGTTTCAGAATGTGGGTATTTGTTCAGCTTTATCTCTTTTATAATGTTTGGATGCAACACTAAAATAATGAAAGCAAGATGACGTGGCACCCAAAGTGACAATTTTAGAATTACCCACAAAATAGCCCGTTCTATCCTGAAAGCTAACACATGTGTCAGATGAGAGGATGTGAAAGATAAAATAGAAATAGTCCATCAACCACACCCTCTCTCTCTCTATAGTGCATTGGGACCCCATGAAATTGCAAAAAAACACTTTCATGTGGGTCTCAATGCACTATAGAGAGAGAATGATTGATAAGGTATGTGAGTGTGCCCTATCATTATTTAAATAGAAATGGAAACTTCATGTGGGGGTTTGAAATTTATGAACTTAAAGGAAAGTTTTCACAAAACCCCTCTTTTCTTTTCTTGAAGCAACAAAAACCCTATTAAGTTCATTTAGTTACTTGGTGGGGTTTCTTTGAACTCATCCTTTTCTTAAAAATAAAATTTCATTTCATTACTTATTATGTTAATAAAATCTCTCTTGTGAAATTTACGTATTAATAGATAGAAAACTAAGTTCACTTCTATGTTCATAACAGATAAAGGTAGGAATTTAGTTTAAATACTCAAAGTTTTACCTTATTTTTAACCTTGATACCCAAAGATCTTTAAGCCTAAAAACCCCAAAGTTTAACAAAATTAAATTTAGATACCCAAAAGTTTTTACCACGAAAATATCCTAAAGTTCAATAAAATTTAACTTGAATATCCAAAATTTCTATTTTTGTTAGATTTTTGTTGAAGTTTGAGGAATCAAAGTTATTTTTGTTGAAATCGGCTTCTTTTAGGCAAAAAATATTTTGGGATACCAAAGTTGAAAATAAGATAATTTGAAGTAATTTTTAGGGGAAAACTTTGAGGTACAAATTTAACAATAAAGTAAACTTTGGAGTATTTAAGTGCAAAAACACTATAAATATACTGCTATTGAATTAGATGTAACCTTATTATAATAATATGATTTTTTAAAATAGGGACCACACAACTATCACTTTCTAACAACCTATTATACAAGTCATATAATGTGTTTTATCATTTTAGGATTCCCATGGAATCCAAACCTAACAAAGAAAAATCTCATTTGGAAAGTGATGACGTGGACAATCACTTCCCAATTTGTGTCATAAATCCTAATGTTTCATCAAAACATCCAAACGGCCCCTTATAGTGAGCTCAGCTACTTGCAGTACCTCAGCCAACAACTGTGATAGAGTGTCAGACTATTCACCTAACATTCTTACGCTTGAAATTTTTTACGGCCTTAACACCGAACAAAATGGTTAGAAAGGTACACCTGTACATGACATGCTTGTTACTTCGATTGATTACACATGCAAACCCAAACAAGGGGGCAATCCGCAGACACGTGAAAAAGCTAAAGTAAATTATGCGTCGTCAACATATACAAACTATAATATATGGTGCTTTACACGCTATCATGTAGTTTTGTTACTGAAACTACCGACGTCTGAGCATATCATTCGGATAATATCATCGTTGGCATGATCAATACACTATTGTCTTCGTTACTCCCACCCATCACAAGGGCTTTTCATCATGATCATAGCCAGTCAACGCTACAGATTCTCACCGTTATCCGAGCAACAAACTCCGCACAGAGAGTTCATCAGCATACAAAAGAAATTTTTTTTTTTTGTCTTTGTATCCTTGTCGCTTGCAATGTAGGCTATGAGTGCTAATTTTCGTCACCTTCGACGTCAACTGAGCATTCAACGCTCGTCGTCAATGTTTTGTCATTGTTTGAGCTCCTCTTGAACACTCATCATCGCCGTAAGTGACTTACAACACTCACCATCAACATGCCACTCTGCTCAAGCTCCTATCGAGCTCTCCTCAACATTATTTTCATCAACAAGGTCCTTCACCTCCTAGAAGTCAACGACGTGCTCCCTCGAGCTAGCTTCCCTCAATCGAAGACCAAATCCATTGACAAGCTCTTTGGAGCTTGCTGCTGTCCTTGGCTTTCATATCCTCATCGTTGTTGCCCTTGGCCTCCTTGGCCTCACTGTTGCCATCCTTGGCGTCTATGGCCTCATCTTCACTGCCCTTGACCTCCATGGTTTCACTGGCTGATAATCATATTTTTATTACAATTTTATACCCTCATCATCTATTTTATACAAATAAATATACCACTAAGAATTATTTTTATCTTAATTTGCAGGTAATATAGAATTATTAAATAAGAGCTCAAATGAAGATTATTTCAAGCCCAAAAGATCTCTAATGAAGCCCAGAATGCCTAAATCCGAAGCCCACGACTAAGTTTAGAAGCAAAATCACAGCACTCATCACCTTCTTAGTCAGAATTATCAATAACTTGGCCTACAATTGAGAATCAAATCAAATATGAAAACAATAAAGTCAAATTCGTGCTCAGGATGGTCAACTGTAAAGAAAAAGCGATATCTCCCAATCCAGAAAGCAGAATTCAACATATTATATATGAAAATCCCCTATCTCGACGAGACGGAGCCATCCAAATTATCAGACTCTAAAAATTTTATTAGTAGCAGTGAGTTAAGATAGAAATCTGAATTTAATTGATATATATTCAATTATTTGAAGGCCAAGCTAAATGATAAGAAGCCCAAGCGCATTTAAGAGAAACCCAAAAGTCTTAAATAAATTAAATACAAAATAAATAAAGCTCACAAAGTCCATCTCTCAAGTATTGAATCAATGGTCTAGATTATTTTGAGAGATCCTATAGTTATAAGCGTTACTTGGAGCCTAAGCCAAATCTTATGGTTGTGAGGATTACTTCAGGGCCAAGACAAATCTAAAAGTTGTGAGAAATTTTTGTTATCTATAAATAGAGGGGTAGAGTGAGGGCTTAAAAGTAGGGGTGGCAAACGGTTCGGATTTATCTGAACCGATCCACATCCGTATCCGAAACAGATGCGGATATGGTAGGCAAAATTTAAAACCGGGCGGATATGGTTTCGGATACGGATGCGGTTTCAAAATATTTTTCGGATACGGATACGGATACGGATATTACTTCAAAGTTTAGATACGGATATGTATATCCGCATTTTAACATATAAAGTTCCATTTTAGTCCCCAAATCCTTCATATTGTGCAACTAGTGCCCACATCTTGATATTTTAAATTAGTCACTCAATCTTTAAGTGATATGAAAGAGTTAATCAAATCTTTATATTTTGAAATTAGTTTCCCAAAATATTTTAAGTATATTCAGCCCTTCTCGTTATACATCTGATTGAAAATTATGGGGGACTAATTTTAAAACACGTATAAGATTTGGAGGACTAATTTCAAAAAATGAAGACTTGGGGGGATAATTTGGGAAACTAATTTTAAAAAATCAAGATTTGGTGATTAATTCCAAAATATCAGAGCATTCAGGGACTACTATAGAAAAAAAATTCAATGAACCTATTTGTTGCGAAACATTACAATCATGAAGGGAAACTCCCCTGTCACGCCCCTGCCTAGATAGTGACTCTCGAGGCTCACCCTAAAGCATGATGCATGCCCGCTCGTAGGAACGAGCTCGAGTTCGAGCAGTAAGGGAACTCCCCTGTCACGCCCCACTATCTAATGAGAGCGCAACTAGTCTAGCACACACCACTACGACGATGACTTCATCAAAACAATATGTTAAGCCTAATAATTTTCTACTTATTTTTAGAAACATAGGTCAAATTGGAAAAGATTAAATTTAAGAAAATGGAACAATTATTTAAAACAAACATTATATTATATAAATCATATCTGACCAAAATTTATTCTCAACCAATCCGTTGCTCACAATCCAATTCACATCAACTACCAAGGAAGGGAAACAAAGACAATCTGTCGAGTAGAATGACAGAAATCTTGTGAAAGGATTAAGAATCCAAATGGACGGACTTATAAAGAATAATAATAATTCACAATAACAATACAAACAGATGAATGATATGCTCAAAGAGATAATGATAATCAAATAGATAATTTTGCACAAACGAAATGATAGAGAGATAAAATATGATAAAAGACAAAATGAAAATAATAAGAACGTAGGCTACAAAACACATAGTGGACTAATAAGAAGATTAATACGCTTAATAAATGTTATCTCATTATCTACTTGAGTTCTAATTAAAGCAGTGTCATGACTTATATCGAAAAGGAAAAATAAGCGTAAGATAAGATGGTGTGATGTAGGACACATCAGTGTCTCTATCTAAGCATGAGGTATGAAGTACACTACAACTACATCATCACATCACATCATAAGAAGCAACACAGAATATATATAAAGCAACATCTGCATTTAAAAAATATATATTTTTTTGGCAGAAAATGTTTTGCGGCTCCATGGCGCAGGATAGCAAGCGAATTTTCTCTTGCTAATTTGCGCCCCCGCATCGAAAATCATGGGGAAAAAGAAGAAAATTAGTGGTAAGAGATCATTATATCTCAATGAGAGTAGCTCTAAATCGATTCCGGCAGCTCTTTCTGATCAATTTGAGGCCAATTTCGAAGCTGATGATGAGCTATGTAATGAGGTGATAATGGGGAGCACTGGACCTAAAGGAGAGAGAGGAAGAAGATGGCCATGGTGGATATGTTAGCTGCTTCTTGTCCAGTTTCCCAAGCTCAAACTGGATTCCATGCTGTTCGACAACTCAGTAAGTCCCCCATCATTACTGTTAGATCCAACTGTAGGGTCTCCTGAGCTGATACTTTAAATGATGATAATGGAGAGGAATTTCCCCCTTTGCATGTTTCTGGTCAAAATTTGGTTCAGGCCTCTCCAATTTTGATTTCATCTACTAATAATGTTTCATTGAAAAAAATGATTCTGGCATTGGTGAGGACAAGGCGCAGAATAGTGAGACTGATTCTTGTCAACCTGATAAGGATCTGGATCAACTCCCTAATAAAAGTTTTGCTAGCCTCTTTGCGGATAATCGAAAATCTGGCACAGGCCTGAATCTGAATTATGTTTCCCCTTCTGTTGGTACTAATCTTGTTGCTTTCTCTGATGATGAATGGAATGATGGAGCTCAATGATGGCAGAATTGCCTAGTTAGATATGTCTTTGGCCTCAATGTTAAATTTAAAGCCATGGAAACTTATGTGAAAAAACTTTGGGAAAAAATCTCAATTCCTGATGTTATGCTCCTCAAACCTGGCTTTTTCCTATTTCAATTTCGCAATGCAGAGGCTATGAGAGGAATTCTTGAAGAGGGCCCTTGGTTTTTTGGTTCTAGGCCATTAATGCTCAAGCCATGGACCATTGATATGGTTTTTGATAAACCTGATGAGGTATTATACCCAATGTGATTCAATTACCTGAGCTCAGACTTAATCTTTGGAATTCAATTGGTATAAGTAAGATTGCTAGTTTCATTGGGAATCCTATCTCTACGGACAAGCTCACTGCCAACAGACAGAGGTTAGCCTATGCAAGGGTTCTTATTGAAGTGAAACTCCCTTCAGAGCTTCCAGATAGTGTCACCATTCATGGGCCTAATGGAAGTACTTATTCTCAAAAAAACATCTATGAATTTAAGCCCAAATGGTGCTCAAATTGTAAAATGGTCGGACATGATACTAATATCTGTAGGAAAAACAAAATGAAATAGCAATGGATCCCTAAAGTTAAACCTGTTGCAATTGATCAAGTCGCCAAGGACATCCTTACTAAATCTAATCCTGTTGCAGATGAGCAACCTGGTGAGGTCACTCCTCATCAAACTGTAATGGAAGGACTCCATCAACATGAGGGAGCTATAGTTCATACTCCAGTGTCAGGTTTCTTGCATGCTTCCATTCACAGAGATCACTCCTTGAAGTCAATATTTAACAAAAGCTCCTTATCTGGTCTGGAAAGTATCCATATTACTCAGAATAATAAATTTTCCTCTCTTGCATCTCATATAAATGAGCTAGACCCCTCCTCTGTAGATAGAGTAGGTACTAGACTATGAATTTTGCATTTTGGAATGTTAGGGGATTCAATAAATCCCCTAAACAGCAAATAATGTGAAGTTTTCTCTCTCAGTATCATATATCTCTTATTGCTGCTCTTGAAACAAAAGTAGTTGATTCTAACATGAAGAATATTGCAAACAAAGTTGCCAAAGGGTGGAAATGGATTTGCAATGCTCCTAATGCTGGCAAAGCTAGAGTGTGGATCCTATGGAATCCTAACATTCTTGATTTCTCTTGTTTCTCTATTTCTGATCAATGCATCACAGGCTTAGTTAAAACTCTGGATGGAAGGATTACTAGCTACATGTCATCCATTTACGCCTTTAATACTATGGAAAAGAGAGTAAGTTTATGGGAGGATATTATTGATTTCAAAAACCAGGTTTCTATACCTTTGTTACTCATGGGTGACTTTAATGCTATCCTCTCTGGAGATGAAAAACTGGGTGGTTCTACAATATCTGATAATGATACAAAAGACTTTCAAAGATGTATTGACCTATGTCACCTCTCACAACTGAAGACAACTGGTTGTTACTTCACCTGGACTAACAAACAAGACCATCAAGCTAGAGTCTGGAGCAACTGGACAGAGTATTAGTAAATGATCAATGGATTAACTCCTATTCTTCCAGTCAAGTTGAATTTCTTAACCCAGGCTTCTCCGATCATTCCCCTGGTCTAATATCTATCATGGATGATATTCCAAATGATAAAAAATCATTCAGGTTCTTCAAGATGTGGACTAAGCACCCCAGCTTCCTATCTATGGTTCAGAATATTTGGCAAAGTCATATTCCAGGCTTTAAAATGTTCTCCTTCTATTCTAAGTTCAAACTCCTTAAGCCAGCACTAAAGGAGCTCAATAAGAAGCACTTTCATAATATAAGTGAATAGGTCAACAGGGCTAAAGCTAATCCTGACAATGTGCAATCCCTCTTACAGCAGGATCTCTTCAATTCAGAACTTATTAACAAAGAGAGGATCTATTTAAAGGAGTATTACAAGCTTCTAAACTTTGAGCACTCTTACTACCAGCAAAAAACCAGAATAAGCTGGGGATTACATGGGGATAAATGCACTTCTTTATTTCACTCTGCTATGCAAGCGCAAAGGCATCATAACAGAATTTTGGTGCTATATAGCTCAGATGGGAAGAGACTTACTGACAATGATAGCATTGTGAAGGAATTCATCTCCTTTTACACCAACCTCATGGGTACCCAGGTTCAAGTCTCTCCTGTTAACATCCAAATTGCAAAGATGCCTAAGCTATGAACAATCTAGGAATCTAATCAAACCTGTGACTATCGGAGAAGTTAAACAAGTTGTTTTCTCCATGGCCAATGATAGTGCTCCTGGTCCAGATGGTTTTGGTGCATCTTTCTACAAACAAGCCTGGTCAGTCATCAAAAATGAAATCTTTCAAGCTGTTGATCAAATTTTCAATTTTGGGAAACTCCTAGGTACAGTTATCTCCACTTCTCTCACCTTAATTCCTAAAATCATTTGCCCTACAACTGCATCTGACTTCAGGCCAATTGCATGTTGTAACTATATGTACAAAAATCATCTCTAAAATTCTAACTACTAGAATTCAGCTTGTCATTTGAGGTTTGATAAATGAGGCTCAGAGTGCTTTTATTAGAGGGAGACTAATTTCAAATAATGTCCTCCTTGCTCATGAACTCTTTAAGCACTATGGCAGGAAAAATCTCTCCCCTAGATGTGCTCTCAATATAGACATTAGAAAAGCCTTCGACACTATTAGTTGGGATTTCATCAAATCCATGCTAGATTGTCTGGGGCTTCCTGCTAAAATGATCAATTGGATTATGGCATGTATCTCTTCTCCTAAATTCTCTATCTACATTAATGGATCTCTTCATGGCTATTTCAAAGGACAAAGAGGACTTAGACAGGGAGACCCTCTCTCCCCATATCTCTTTGTCATTGGCATGGAATACCTCTCCAGGAGTCTCAATTTACTGATATTTGACAAAAAATTCAAGCATCATCCTAAGTGTGCTCCCCTAAACCTAACTCATCTTACTTTTGCTGATGACTTGCTTCTTTTTAGTAGAGGTGACCTATACTCCATCAGGAAATTGTATGAAATCGTGAACAATTTTAGCTCAGTTTCAGGCTTATATGCTAATCTAGGAAAATCATCTATTTTTCTGAGGGGTGTTGATGATCTGCTAAGGGGTGCTATCTGCAATGAATTGGGCATTTCAGAGGGGTTTTGCCAATAAAATGCCTCGGTGTTCCCCTGGTTAACAGAAGATTATCCCATGTTGACTGCACATCTCTTATCTCCAAGGTTGCCAATCAATACTTGAGATGGACAACACATAAGTCTCTGTCATATGCTGGAAGGATTCAATTGATTAAAAGTGTTATTCTTGGCATCCAAACCTATTGGGCTAGCAATTACATCCTCCCTAAGAGTGTTCTTATGAAAATTGATGAGCTTTCAAGGAATTTTTTATGGGGAAATTCTGAAGACAAAAAGAAAATTGCATTAGTGTCCTGGAAGCAAATCTGCACTGATCACAAACATGGTGGCTTAAACATTTTCTCTACAGTCTTATGGAATCTTTCAGCTCCTATAAAAACCCTATGGTCCATTCACAATAAAAAAGATCTCTTGTGGATTAAATGGGTCCATGGAACTTATCTCAAAACTAGAGATATATGGAATGTTCAAAGTAAATGTGGTGACTCTTGGATGTGGAAGCAATTCCTAAATGAGAGAAACTATGAGCTGAACAGATTTGGTGGTCTACAAGGGCTAACAGATACTGTTTGTGCATGTTCTGTGCATGGTAAAATCAGAATCTCAAAACTATATCATGCCCTATCTCTTCCCACCCCCATTGTTCCTTGGTACAAAATAGTTTGGGGATCATTGAACTATCCAAGGCATTCAATTACCTTATGGTTAGCATTTCACGGTAGATTACTCACTAAAGACAGATTAATCAATATAGGTTTGCTTGACACAAATTCATGTGTTCTCTGCTCTAAAGATAGCCATTAGAGTCACCAGCACTTATACTTTGAGTGCCAATTCTCTATGCGAGTCTGGAATCAAGTTATGGCGTGGTTGGGGTTTCGATGGAGATCCTGTAATTGGAATTCTATATGTCATTGGTTCACTCACCGTTTAAGAGGCAATGGATACTCCCAACAAGTGAAGAAAATGAGTCTGGATGCCTCAGTTTATTTCATTTGGCAGGAACGGAACAAGCGCACATTTGAAAATAAAGCTCATACTGCTGATCAAATCTTCCTGGCGATCAAGTTTGCTATTTTGACCATCATTCTCAACAAGCCTATACTAGAGGAATATGTTCATTGGGTACATAGCTTATAGATACAGTTTCTTTTCTTTGAGTTTTTGGGCTCTCTTTTCCTTTGTTCTTCTTAGTTTCTGGGAATTTTGATGTAACAAAACTGCTTATTTATAAATGAAATACAATATTTTCATTGATCAAAAAAACTCGCCTTAAGACGCGACAGCACATCACTTATCCCCCATCGCTATGGTTGTTTAAATTGTACATATAGATATGGTTGTTTAAATTGTACATATAGACCATGTCTGGATTGGATATTATTTTGAAGTAATAAACTTTTACCCATTAAAATAAAATAGTGGGGGTGTTTTTAGAGTGGATTAATTCATTAAAATAAAATAGCCAAAGTTTTCAGACTAAACAAAGGACGGGGAGGAAGTATTATTATAATCCTGAGACTATTCACATTTAGGATTAGACTTGAAAAGACCACCTTGCCCTTAAGCGCTCTAACAATTATGTAAAATGCCCAGATGAAGCCTCTGTAGCAAATAGACTAGCTGCACTCATATCGGGAACGGATGCGTCAGGTAGAGCTTGCGGATGTATACTCTCGATAATGTTGGCTGTCGTTTTAATTTAAGCTCTTTCCTAAGTTTTGGCATTTATGCCCGGTCCTATTCACATGCATATATTCTTTTGCTTTTAAGAAAATCAGTTATAGGTACAATATATTACTAAAAACATTATTACACGTTGTATGTATCCTTTAATTATTTACAACATTTTTATCTATAATCTTTGTTATTATTCCATTTTGTCAAACTTGTTTTACAATAAATCGGTATACATGACTACCAATTTTACATTGTGCTAAAATTTTCATTTAAGATTTTTTTTATTAAATAATACAGATATTTAAGTTTTGTGATAGTTCAAAAGCATGCTTTTAAAATTCTGAATTCTGAAGTTTTGGACAGGAAATCAGAAGAACATGGAATCTGAAGAACAAGAAGGTGTCATTGCTTCGAAGAGCCATGGCAACTCATAATATCTGTATGCTAGGTGATGATTTTGACAAGAGGGTGGACACTTCGGCTTCTCACACAAACTAAAATTAGCAGCAAGCCTCTCCATTGGGATCCGCTTCTTTTTGGCTTTTTTAAGAAGTGTTGTTTTGTATGGATGTTTGAAAGATGCTGGTTGTATCGATGGAAAGCTTTTGGTCGAGTGCTTAACTCACTATGTTTAAGGGTCGAGAAATTAGCGTATATTTATATCTTTGCTTGCGATGGATAATGGCTATGTTTCTCTCATCAACCTCATCGGTATAAAGATACTGTAGCTTCCTGTTGCTCGTATTCACCGTCGAGTTGAATTCTCTTTTGGCATCGCCTTTCGTAAATATATTTTTTAATATATGTATATAATGTTTATGAGTAAGGCACCTTGCCATGCTTTTACAATTGTCACTTCACAATTTGAAGCAATGTCAAAAATGTCTTGAAAACTCAGCAAACTTCAGTTAGACTTGGCTAGTGGTGGTAGGGCATTTTGGGTGTTTGCTATTATGACCTAATCGTATAACCCTTACAATAATAAGTCCTCAAACATGACATAGGTATTTAAAGTGTTAATAACAAATTGAATGTGGAAGCAACTGTTAAAAATCAGAGATAAAACCATTGATTCCTGCGGAGGGATTGACAACTTGAAGCTCTTAATCAGTTCCTGCTATAATGGCTCGAAAGTTCATCTCTCTACATTGTACTTTGTTCTCTCCCCTGCAACTAATAATGTAACACGGCATACTACTGTTTGGGAGAAACTTAATATCCCTAAACACTCCTTTGTCCCGTGGCTAACAATTCAAGACTGGAAACTGCTACAGAGAGGTATTATCCAAGAAAACTGCTGCTGCTTATGTTCCAGATCAGGTATGGAAACTCGTAATCACCTGTTCTTTGATTGCAACCTTTCAATGGGTGTGCGGAATCGTATAATGGATTGGCTTCGGTTCAACTAGAAATCCTGTGACTGGAATCATCTCTTGAATTGGTATAGCACCAGTGATAGGGAAATAATGTGAACCTAAAGTTGCAAGTATACAACCATCAAGTTATAGTATAAAAAGTTATCGATCCCTTGAGGAAGGTGTTTGTAGGAGTTATTCAAATTCGGTTATTATGTTGTGTGTGACAATTAGGAGGGAAACATGATGAAAGTGGTTGTGAAGAGATTAGAGAGTATTGTGATTAAAATGTAAATAAAAACAAAATGAGAATGAAAGTGAGAAGGTAAAGAGTGGAGGTGAATATGTGCGAAAAAATCAAAACAAGATTGAGAGAGAGTGAAAAGTAAAGGAAAATAAAATCAATAAAAGAAAATCAAGAATAAAGATGAAAATCAAGAAAGTAAAAGATGGAGGATTCAATTAAAGATATGAGGAATCTAGAATTGAATCCACTAGCTATCTCACTTATAAATTATAAACTATTATCTTATTATCACATTTTACATTAGATTTATTAAATATAGACTATCAAACCACTTAAGGAGCATAACCTATCAAATTATCATCCAAGTAAAATTAATACTCATGAAAAGAACAACAACTAGATAGTAATTCTAAAATTCATAAGCATAACCTATCAAACCACTTAAGATGAGCATAGATTATCAAATTCTTCTTCTACCAATTAGTTCTCTAGTTGATTATCCTAAACATGATTATTTTAATCTCAAGAGAATAATCCACAATTTATAAAAGAGACTAACCTAGTTTCATACAATTCTAGAATTCCTACAAGTTTTAGTTCCACATTATTGAATTAAAAGCAAAATAAAAACTAGAGAATGAGAGAGAAACTAATTACAAAAAGGAAAAATAAGAACAAGGAAGTAAAATCTAAACTATGAACATAAAAATAAATCTAAATTACAAAAGAAAAAGAGCATAAAAGTAAATCTAACTATGCAAGAAAATAGGTCTATACTAAAAATTGCAAGAAAGTAATGCAAGAAATTAATGACATGGAGGTAAATCTATTTTACAATGCATCAAAATAAATCTAAACTACCAAAAGAAAAAAAAAGAAAATACACCAGAAAATGAAAAGATAAAAGAAGACCTACATTCCAAGAGGGTTTTGGCCTCTTGATGAAGGTAAATCTTCATCTTGATCTTCATCTTCATCTTCATGATCAAATAAAGAGAAGAAAGAAAAATATGAAGAGGTGAAAAATTCTTTTATTAATTGCAACTAAAAGTTACAAATTTAGAAGGTCTTCTTAATTAAGAGTAACCCTCCTCTCCAAATGTAGTTTTACAAATTTTTTCACACTTAAACCCCTCACTCTAACCCTCTATTTATAGCATACAACAATGAAGGAGAACTCTCGGATGAAACTTGGCAACAAAGGAATTAAATCTAACCACAAATCTGAGTCTGCCGTTCACCAATTGGTTGGTCAATCGGTTGACCAATCGGTTGGCCGATCGGTTGGCCAATCGGTTGGCCGACCGATTGCTTAACGGCAGGTTGATTTTTTGTGATTTCATGACCCGATTTCTTCATGGATCATTGTCTCTTCTTGGGCCTTATTTTGTCTTCATATTTGGGCTTCAATAAATGGTAGAAAATCAAAGAGTTTAAGTTTTTTGGGCTTTTATTCTTTATTTCTTCATTAAACTGCAAATTAAGATAAAACAAGTTCATTAATGATATTTTTATTTAAATAAAATAGATAATAAGGGTATAAAATGCAATAAAAATGTGATTATCAACCTGACTTAGAGGCAAAGGGTCCAAACAAAATGCTAAAAGAATGGCTTTAGCTGCTGCGGTTTACAACATTTGGGGAGAACGCGATGCTAGAATTTTCAACCATAAAGTTAGAAGCTCGGATCAGATTGTCAAGGACATTAAAGTAAATGTTATGACTATTGTGCTCAACAGTTCTCAAGTAGCGAACGAATGCAAAGAATGGTTCTGCTCTTTGTAATCTTGTTCTAGGATATAGGAGCAGGGGTGAGTCCCATTGAGTAAAATTTTTGTAATCTCAGTTAACTGAGTATCTTGATGTACAAAAAACTTTACATTTTGGTGAGTGAATAAAATTTTTCATTAACAAAAAAAAACAGCACAAATTGAACCAAACAAGTTATTAAAGTTTTCACATACTATTGTCTTCGGATTATTAAACTCGAGGCTATATTGAGTTGAATTAATTCTAGGATGAGCGAGCCTTCAATCTAAACATGGTCATAATGTAATGCACTAATCCGTCTTTGGAATAGTAATAATATGCCCTTGAACATCCAATACAAATTATGTAATATTACCGTAATATTAATAGATTTAATTATTGCACATATAATTTGGGTATCATTTCTATAGTTGTTATAGTATTCATAGAAATTGTTTTGTTAGATCATGCACGTGGTGATCACTTGCTTAGAGATGTGATCTAACTTAGAGATTTCTTAAATCCGTGCTTAACCTATAACTAGTAAAGGATAACTTTGTTATAATAGGTTATTATGCATGACACCGATATGTGAGATGTGGTGGTGGGTCTCAACCACTGGGAATGAGGATTCCCCAGATGTATGTCATAAGCGCGCATTATGATGTGTGTAGCACTAGACTACAGTTAGATTCTCTAGGATGAGTCACCTAGGAGATGGAGAATTCAGATTGTTACATAATCCCTTTGACTTGATGATATTGTCATTTTCGATTTGATAATTTAGTAAACTTTGATGTGATGGTTAAGCTTGTTTAGTAAGCGCTACACAATCTAAAATGCTAGGTTGCTAAATTTCATTTAGGGAAATGATGGATATCTAGATAGGATCCAGTATGCTCATTATGATGAGTTAATTTATTATGTATTCTCATGAAGTTATTAAATTCCTGCCGGCAGGTGGTTTTGAAAAATATCTTTTAAAATTTACTTTCTTATAAAAATAAAATATTTTGATGTTTCAAAATGATTTTTATTTATGTTCATGGAATTTCAATTTAGGCATGAACAAATAGATGAATTGTCCTGCTCGAAAAAGTTGCCTAAAATAAATAATAATGGAGGGACTGCATGTAAGATAATATTTATTAATAATTAATCCCATATTATGGAAGAGCTTTTATGAGCAGTTGGTCGGATAGGGATTTGATTGTTAAATTAAAATTATTAATTTGATTAATAATTGTTTCTTGCTTTATGACCCAATTGGTCTCGATAATGTCATTAGAAGAGGTTTACATGCAATACAAATTCTATTATATCCTTAATTGTAGTGGATAGAGTTTTTAAACAAGTCTATTCTATCCTTAATTATTATGGATAGAGTTTTGCACAATTATGAATTGTTTAAAATTAAAATATCTAAAACTAGTCTAATCCTATATATATGGTTCATATGTAGCCCTATGAAGACACGAAAATCTTATGAAGATAAGATGAAGAATAGAATAGAAAATAGATAATTGAGAACCTATTTCTCAAGATTGCTTCTTCAGTGATGGGTGGATTTCAATTGGAGGCTTTTTCTCTTGAGAAAGCTATTTCGGATTGATCTTGGGACATATTATTGAAGAAATTCAAAAACATTTTAGGTATTCTTCTAATTTTGATTAATTTTGAGTAATAGTCATGATATGCATATTACGCCTTGTTGTATGTCATGTTTCTTTAAGATGGTATCGAGTGGATTTAGAATTTAATTTTTGATGCTTAATTAGATTAAGCTATTATGATTTTATCATAATTTTTGGATTATAAGATTAAATTATCATGATTTGATCTTAATTTAGGATTATTTAATTAGATTAAATAATTTTAATAAGTTCTAAAAAATCGAATATTGTTCACCGATCGGGCAGCATTACTACATTAGTGCTTGTTCTTTGTCATTATTCTTGTTCACCTATGACTATTGTTCATCATTTTAATTTCTTAAACTGAAATTAAATGTAACTTTGATTGAGATCAATTAGGGTTCTTGATAAGATCATAATTAGAGTTTTTTACTATCAAAGATTTGATCTTAATTTTTTGTGATGATCTATGATGGGTTCAACTTTAAGGATTTATTTCAATAAATAAATAAATAAATAAATAAATAAAATTTTCCCTCACCTCCGGCGGCAAGGGTGGCCTCAAACCCGTTGGAGAACCCGTCGCTGGCCGTGGTTGGCGACGGCCGCCACAAACCCTAGCAAAAATCCTAGACCCAAACCCTAGTTCATGGGGTGAAGGAGATGAAGTCTAATGGGTTTTGAACCCAAATCCTATAAGAAATAGGATAAGAGCTAATGGGTATCGACCCGTTTTCATATAAACCCGAAATCCATTTCTAATTTGAATAGTTCAATCGGGTTTGCACCCGAACTCATTTAGAACCCGAACCTGAATTTGAATTTTATTGTAAAATTAATCGGAAACCCTTGATTGACCTTGAAACTGTTCTGAAGTTCATCAGGTTCTCAAATATGCTATAAAATTAGTTATAGCTCCCTGATAAATCTAGAAACTGTTCTGAACTCCTTTAGTATTGATAAATTGCTGTAAGATTAGTTACAGGCCTCTGATTGATCTAGAAATTATTCTCGAGTCCAACGGTTTACTAAAGTTGCTGTCAAATTAGTTACCGTCCCCTGATTGATCCTGAAACTATTTTAAGGCCCATCTGAATATATATACACTAATTTCTAATTAGTCCTAACAATTCCAAAATTATTCAAGTCCATATACATGTATAGTTTAGTTTCTTTTATTGAAAAGATTATCTAACTCTTATTTAATTATTAGAATTGATATTGCATCCAGATATTTCTGAAATATTATTTGAATTATACATGTGATATGATTGTGTTGATTTTAAATTGTTTAAATACAATAATTCATGTGATTAAAGTAATACATGGAAAATTATGTTAGGTCCAAAACATGTTTTGAAATTTTTATTAAATATAAATAGTTTAGAATTTGTTAGAAATTGACTGTTTATTGAATCACAAATTTGTTGTGTTCTCTCAATTATGATAAATAACAAAAGTTGTATAGAAGTGTAGATAGATTATTTTTAAAGAAATAAGAATCTAAAGGTCTTCCATCATTGAGATATAATTTGGATAATAATTTTAGCTTATCCCATGCCACAAACGATAGGGTTTGTTAAGATTTATTATCTAGCTATATCTCGCATAAGGATGCCAAGTATTTTATGTATAATGTGACCACTAGACTAAAATAGGTAGTGCCACATTTTATATAAAATAGTTGGAGTGATGGGTTAACACTTCACTGATGTCTTGGGGCCACTAAAATAGTGGGGCACATCTTACATCAAAAATCAAAATTGAAAGGAAATTCATTAATCATTAATGATTGAATAGATGATTCTACCTTGTTTAATTATATTCGATCTTGAAAATCGAGTTTAAAATTAAACTTGGATTTCTGTTCACATTTAAATAAATGGGAGAAATATTAAATATGAAGTCATTACTTAAAATATCCCTAGTAATGATTGTGCAACACTAAAATAATAATTTGAGATATTTATGTTATTATATTCTGCTTATAGATGATGACTAAATTTTATCATTTTGATATGTTATTTGTTATGGTCCCAAATTATTTAAACAATAACACAAGTTTAATGACAGACAAGTGTCCCGCATTAAGAAACCGAGTCTAATCAAGAACTACTCAAACCCACATCCTGGGCGACTCGAGACGATGCTTGTCGACTCGCCAACATCCCCGCCAAGCAGTTCTCTTTGCTGACATCTTTCGAGTGCGACTCAAAAGGCGGGCCTTGCCGACCACTTCGCATGAGTCGACCCCCATGTCGACCACTCATCCAATCGGTCGACACTCTGCGAGCGCGACTCAAAAGGCGGTACTGCTCGACATGCCGCCTTGAACAAGAAAATGACGCCCACCTCGAACCCCTTACAAAGATAAGTCAACACCGCATTGAAGGCTAGATCTCAGCCATTAATTCTCTGAGCTCATAGATCTTTAAGACACATCGTACCACGTGTCCTCTATCACTTCACATTAAATGCCGACTCTACTTCCTCCTCTCAACAAGCGACACATGTGGAGGCTAAATCCAATTTTGCCGCCAACTCATACATGACTAAAGTGATCCCCATCCATTTACCAGCTGACACTTGTAAAGTAACAATTTAGCCCGACCGCCATCTTTCAGTCGGCCCAAGTTACCAATCTACCCCTAGAGCATCATTATAAATAGAGAAACTGTATGTAGACCAAGGTACGCAATTTCCAAAAACCTTAACTCAGCTATAATCAATCAAAATATTAAACTTCCCCACTCAATATTATCTACTAACTTGACCGTTGGAGGAACAACTGGGGATCCAGCCCCAAACCTCTTATGTAATGTGACATGTGCAGGATTGCTCAAGGAAGTTCAGGCTTGGACATCCAGAGGAGTTAGAGGACCCTAATTAATTGAACAAACATATTTAATTGACTATGTGATCCTTAGCATCAACAGTTTGGCGCCCACCGTGGGCTCGAACCCACGATACCATCTTAGTCGAGTCCCGAAGACTCGTATCTCGCTGTAAGAAGTGTTAGCTCTCCTCAAGCATACCGCGAGCCACCGCCACCGAGATAACCCCCATGTTGAGTCCAATCCCATTTGTTCAATGGGGCCTAGACCTACTGGGGCCTCTTCCGATCGCCTCTGGGCAGCGGAGATTCCTGATGCTGGCCATTGACTACTTCACTAAGTGGATTGAAGCTGAGCCCTTAGCCAAAATTAGCGAAAGCAATATCACTAATTTTGTGTGGAGATCCATAGTGTGCCGGTTTGGCGTTCCCCTTGCTTTCATCACCGACAACGGCACTCAATTTGACAGTCAAGTCTTTCAAAGTTTTTGCCAAGAGTGGATTATCTGACTCCAATTTGCCTCGGTAGCCCATCCAAAGTGCAACGAGCTCGCAGAAGCCGCCAACAAGTGCATTCTTCAAGCCCTTAAGAAAAAAGCGGGCAAAGCAGCAGGGAATTGGGTGGGCGAGTTGCCCGGGATTTTGTGGTCATATCGTACCACTCACAAGAACTTGACAGGAGAAACCCCCTTCAAGTTGGCTTACGGAGCTGAAGCAGTCGCCCAAGTGGAAGTCGGCATGCCAACCATACGGTTGAAGCACTTTGATTAAGACTTGAATGTTGAAGGACTTCGACTCGGGCTCGATCTCATAGATGAAGTCCGAGAGAAGGCTCTTCGATCTCAGACCATCAATCATCAATGCATTGCTCGACACTACAACAACAAAGTCCGACCCCGGAGATTCCACATAGGTGATCTTGTCCTTCGCAGAGCAGTCTTTGATAAAGACACCAAACAAGGCAAGCTAGCCGCCACTTGGGAAGGACCTTACACCGTCCTAGAAGAATTCGTCCCGGAACTTACCGTCTGAGGAGCTATGATGGAAGGATCCTCCAGCATCCTTGGAATATTGAGCATCTTCGCAAGTTTTATCAATACAATGTATATTATTTCACTTTATTATAAAAAAGTTTCCATCTAACGACTACCTGTAGCTCTTCTGCAGAAGACTCCATTCGACTCAACTTCTCAGTTGACGTCGAACCAAAAGCCCTTGGCGGCACTTTCATGAGTAAAACCAAGGCGACTCCATTCGACTCAACTTCTCAGTTGACGTTGACCCAAAAACCCTTGACATCATTTTCATGAGTAAAACCAAGGTGACTCAATTCGACTCAACTTCTCAGTTGACGCTGACTCCATTCAACTCAACTTCTCAGTTGACGTCGACCCAAAAGCCCTTGGCATCACTTTCATGAGTAAAACCAAGGCGACTCAATTCGACTCAACTTCTCAGTTGACGCCGACTCCATTCAACTCAACTTCTCATTTGACGTCGACCCAAAAGCCTTTGGCGTCATTTTCATGAGTAAAACAAAGGCGACTCAACCGACTCAACTTCTCAGTTGATGTCGACTCACACGTCCTTGGTACCTCAAAGGATAAAACCAAGACGACCTAACCGACTCAACTTCTCAGTTGATGCCGACTCACACGTCCTTAGTACCTCAAAGGATAAAACCAAGATGACCTAACCGACTCAACTTCTCAGTTGATGCCGACTCACACGTCCTTGGTACCTCAAAGGATAAAACCAAGATGGCCTAACCGACTCAACTTCTCAGTTGATGCCGACTCACACGCCCTTGGTACCTCAAAGGATAAAACCAAGATGACCCAACCGACTCAACTTCTCAGTTGATGCCGGCCTAACCGACTCAACTTCTCAGTTGATGCCGACTCACACGCCCTTGGTACCTCAAAGGATAAAACCAAGATGACCCAACCGACTCAACTTCTCAGTTGATGCCGACTCACATGTCCTTGGTACCTCAAAGGATAAAACCAAGACGACCCAACCAACTCAACTTCTCAGTTGATGTCGACTCACACGTCCTTGGTCCCTCTAAAAGGATAAAACCAAGATGACTCAACTGACTCATCCTCACACTACTTCTCTAAACTTGCCCGGCAATTACGCAGATTTCTTTGTTACCGCACAGCCTCCTTGGAATAATCAAAGGTCCACAAAAAATGAAATAAGAAGAAGAAATCCTAGCATTGCTCAACAGAAGACAATCACGCTAGTTAGAAATTTCATTCATTAATTGATAATATATTACATCAGGTACATCGACAAAAAAAAAGAGAAAGTACAGATACTACGCTCCATGATCAGGAGCGGGAGTAGGACTCGGCAGGTCAGCGCTGGTGTCTAGTAGGGGAGCTTGCTGGGCCGAGACAGCAACAGAAGCGCCTACTGGCTCATTCCCTACCTCGTCGCGTTCTTCTTCCTCTGCGTCCAAGGACACTCCTCCCCCCGCTATCTCGAGATCCCTAAGGAATTCGAGACAAGCGAATACACGAGGGGGATAATCAATATTCTTGAGGGGTCGGAACCCAGGAGGAAGGAGGGAAGCCAGGTGATCGAAGCTGGCTTTACAAGCCATAGCCACCTCGACTTTTCCCAGCGGACTTTGGCGGAACTTCTCGATCACCTCCGCCTCATGAGCCTTCGAATCCAGCAAGGCGACCCGTTCCTCCAAGGACTGAACAAGGGCTTGAGTTGCCTCATAAGCCCTTCGCTCATCCTTGAAGTCGAGACTGGCGTTGTCAGCCGTTATGCGCTCCGACCTAGCCTTCTCTTGAGCCTCGACCCTGTGGCGCTTCTCCATCGCGACCTCCTCATCTAAATATTTGATGCGGGCATCCCGCTCAGCAATTTCTATTTCAAGGTTGCCGACCTTGCTCTTGAGCCCAGCAATCACAGTAGATTGCTTGCAGCGATGCTACTGGAGCCCCTTGATCTGGTCATCCATTATTTCCAGCTCCTGCTGCCAGTTGCCTTCCCTCTGGGCCTTCTCTGCCTCGAGCTCCTTAACTCGACACTCGGCCGGCTCGGTAGATTTCTTCACCTCGGCCATCCGCTGCACGAACTTCGCAGGGAGTCGATGCAAGTGAGATATCCGAGAGAAGAGCTCCTGCTCAACCAACGCCCCGCGAAGGAGGTAGCTTTTGAGAGCAAAGTGTAGGCTGATGGTCGGCCACTCTTCTAACAGGCGCATGTCGTTAGGAAGAGACAACTGCTCGATAGCCCTAACTTGAGCGGTGCTCGACCGCAAGACTGAGCCCTCCTTGTGGAGTGGCACCCGAGCGGTGAACCGAGCTTCCTCTGCTGGTTCATCCTCGCAAGGATAGTCGCCCCTCTCCCCTATCACTATGCCTTGGAGCTCCTCCCATCTTTGGGGATCGATATTCGAAACCAGAAAGGAGTAGGGCTAGCCGAAATCACCCCTCCAAGTAGAGGTGGCGCTGGGCTTCGGGACCCCAGCAGATTGGGAGGCGATTACTCCTCCCGCGGCATCGGTTGTCTTCGCTGGCTCTTTGCCGGGTCTGGAAGCCAACTTAGACAGTGGAGCTGGGGCCGCGGACTCCTTAGTGGTGGAGCTGGGGGGCGTCTTCCCTAGCTAACTCCTTCCTCGCTTGCTGAGGGGGAGAAGTCTCGTCAACCATGATGATCTCTATTTGAGTAGGGATTAGAGGAGGGTCTACTGCTTGGCCCTTGGCAATTGAAGTAGTGGGAGCTCCAGCAGTTGCCTTCTTCCTCTTCGTCTCTTGCTCCTCCTGCTGGGACTCCAAACTTGGCCCTCCCATCGCGGCCAGAATCTCTGCCTTTCATAGCCGCAAACCGGCCAAGTCGGAGCCGTCAACGACCCCCCTCCACCTCTTCTGGGGCATACTAGAAGTCTGAGTTGTGGGCATTGAGCCCTCTCCCTTCGACTCAACCGAAGGGCCTTTATTCAGGGGAAGGGCTAAGAGAGTCGCCTTCGCCCTATCGGTCCCAGAAGGAGGGATAGATGAGATTCCCGCCACTCGAAGAGTGGCAGGGTCGAACAAACTGCTCATCTCCCTTGACCCAGCATAATTGCAGACCTTCTCCAGTTGTCGGCGCTCTTCGGCTGACAAGATGCTGGGCTTCAGCGCCTCCTTGTTGACCTCTGGCCATGTAGGACATGCCAGAATCTCCTCGGCGCCCATCACCCATACGTATCGCTCCTTCCAGTCCCTACAGGAGTCAGGAGCATCCGTCACCATCTTGTGTCCTCCAAGATAGTGGAAGTAGTAATGGGCATCTTTCTTCATCGTCTTGATGTCGACGAGATTGCTGAGAAGGTGCATGCTCGGCTTGACTTCGACTCGGTGGCAGATCACGAGGATGGCAACCAATATGGCGATAGTGTTCAGGGTGAATTGAGCAGGAGACACCACCAGCACGCTGCATAGCTCCTTCAAGAACGGATGAAGAGGCAGTCGGAGCCTAAACTCTAGGTGATTGATGTATAGAGGCAGCCGAGTGTGGTCATGGTGACCAATGGCCTCACTACCTCCAGGTACGGCCAAAGTCAGTGAGCGGGGAAGGTCGTACATCTCATAGTATGCCCCCGTATCCTCCTTGGAGATCTTCATCCGAAGAGTTCTCAATAGCACGATTCTAGCTTCATTGCGGATAACGACAGAGCCTTGGGCAGCCCTTGGACTTGAGCAAATAAAGAAATAGGGATTTTTTGTAAAGGAGAATGTGTGATCGCAGAATAGGGAAGAACTTTTCAAAGTAATTTCACCTTCAATCCTAAGTACCATATATATATGCTTGAAAGATGGCACATGGCAAAATCAGAATGGCTGACACACTTGAGTATGGACGGCTCTCATCTCGCCTCGATATCCGAACAGGCGCACGAAAATCAAAGTGCCGCCCCTCTTTTTACTACACAACCGCTTTTTCCTCGAAATTCGAAATAGCAACCCACGTGTCCCTTGTGACGTCTGTTTGTCAGAAAAAGTTAAAGAGAAATAGAGAAATGTATTGTATTAATTTCTTTTACTGAAGAAGGACTTACAATCTCTCTCTCTCCTCACAAGCTGTTATCGGTTGATCCGATTTACAAAAGAAGGAAGGATGATTTGATCCTCCCTTTTGTTTAATGTCGGGTTCTTCTTGGTGTCGATGGGAGTTTGATCATTGTATCCCGTTGATGATCCGAGCGCCTAGCTTCGTTGGATCTTCGATGGAACTCTTAGGAATTATGAAGAACTTGCAATCAAGTTTCTAACTCTGAATCGAGTTTCTGGAACTCTAAATGAGTTTTTAGACTTCAAGGCCGATCTCCAAAAGCCAGGACCAAAAGATCAGACCAAAGGATCCTCCCCGAGAATTCCTTTCACAAGTCTCCAATCCTCTCCTTTGTTCAGCTAATTTTTTAGCTATTTATAGGGGTCTAAGGGGTACAACTGACCCCTTAAATCTCTCCTGAATGAGGGTTAGTTTCCCTCAGATCGTGCAAAATAGTTTTGGAACCGTTTAGATCGTGTTTGAACCAGTCAAAACGCGAATTTCGCGTTCTTGAATGACTTTCGCGTCTCTGGCTTGAAACTGGGACGCGAGGGTTGAGACCCTCGCATTTTGGACGTGAACGCGAGGATGACCTATGCATTTTGAACTTTGAACGCGGGGATGAGCTCCGCGTTTAGAGCTTGGACGCGGCGATGAGCTCCGCGCTTTGAGATTGGATGCGATGCTGAGCTCCATGCTTTGTTTTGAAGCGATTATTTTCTTATAATCTGTTAGTTGGACTTCACAAGGATTGTCAAGTTGTAATCTCTGTGTTCTAGAGTCATCGAATTGTGACTCTATTCTGTCATTGTGAAAGTCTTCAGATTGTGACTTCGCTTGACAGCACTTTGTGGGTCTTAGCTATCAGTAGTAATTTTTGGCGACCTCTGAGAACCCCTCCAAAGTTTTTAAAAGTTCGCGGTTGACTGGGACGGGCTTTCGAAATACTTTGGATATTTCCTTTGTTTGATTCTGAGAAGGTGTTGCTCCTTGTTAAGGGAATTGCATTTTGCTTCTGCTCATGCTAGCCGTTTGTCTATTGAACGTGCAGGCAGACCGTGGCGTTTTGCTTTTAAAATGCGAGGATGACTTGGGCGTTTTGCTTTTGAAACGCAGGGTTAAGCTTCGCGTTTGATCTTTTAGAACGCTTGGGTGACCTCTGCGTTTGGAGCTTGAAACGCGAGGCAGTGACCTTGTGTTTTGAAATTGGAACGCGGGGGTGATCTCCGCGTTTTGGACTTGAACGCGATGATAAACTCCGCGTTTTAGAGCTTGGACGCGATGCTAAAGTCGAACCGACTTGGGCGTGAACGCGAAGATCACGTTCGGGCGGGATTTTGTGGAGATTTGACAGGCTGGAGACCTTATAAATAGACCCTTGGGTCAAATCAAAAGTCTTACAGGCTTTCTTCTTCCAAAAATAAGAAAATCCTAAGAGATCTTCGGCGATCACTCTCCTCTTAGATCTCCGGACTTGTTCTTAGATCCCGATGAACTTCGGCTTAGCGATGAAGATGTCTCCCAAGAGATCAGCAGTCAAATCAAAGAAGGCCACGGCGGCTGGAACCGCTAGCGACGCTTCCGTCCGAGCACCCACGGCATCGCAAACCCCCCTCATCAGCGGTAGGTTTTGACTTTGAAAACAACTTGTTTTAACAAGTTTCTCTTCTTCCTCGTGAAGTAGCGAAAACAATGAGCGAGGCTCGCGTTCTGAACTTAGAACATGGGGCTAATGCCTATGTTTCCAATATGAAACGCGGGGATGACCCTCGCGTTGTAGAAATAAAATGCGGGGTTGACACTCACGTTTTGGAAATGAAATGCGGAGTTGTGCTTCGTGTTTGAAATTGGAACGCGAAGTTGACATCCGCGTTTTATACTTGAGACGCGGGGATGACCCTCGCGTCTGCTCAAACTTGTAATTATTTTCCTTCATACTAATTGGTTTTTATTTCCTTGTGAAGTGCGCTATTCAAGCGACCCTCTTACTTTCCACAGTCATTTTTGCCACGAGGGTGGAGAGGGCACAGAGGTGACCTTTAGCCTACGTCAGAAGCTCCCCATTGTTCGAGACAAGAACGAAGAGCGACTGAAGCTCGTCATTGAAGCTAGCCCCCCAGTGGTTAGGGCCATCGTCACGGATCTAAAAGTTGAGACGGCGGACCGGAAGCAGCTTAAGAAGCCCGTGTTTCTCTTTGGGGACCTTGTTGCGCTTGACGTTCGGACCTTCTACGACAGGGATTACAAGATGTTGAGACAGGTCGACGAACTGTTCCTCTTCCTTCCTAACATGGAGCGGATGTACCCGCTTTCTTACTTTCAGTGTGCTTCTATCCCGAGGCATATGAACTGGGATCTCGTCAAGGATCAAGGTGGGGTATCTCTTGGGATGTTGACCTACCAAGGTGTGCGTCCTGCGGGTCATCGATAAGTGACGGCCTTGAGACCAGACTTGGTCGTTAGAGAATATCCAGCTGCTGAGGCGCCCGCTCCCGCCAATATTTTTGCTCGCCGTTTTGTTGTTGTAAACGGGGAGTTTCCTGCACAAGACATCAGAGCACCCAGATGGGTGCACTCAACCGATGGAGGGTGGTGGACCCGTCTGGTGAATTTTATAAAGGAGGAGTTAAGAGATTCATTGACTCCTTCCGGTTTGGGCACTCTGGTCTTGGCTACACGATACGGTATCGTGCAGAGCCCTTACAACCTCTTTGCTATGCTGGAGAAGTATAACCCGGAGACCTGTATATTCTTTACACCCGTCGGAGAGCTAGGTTTTGCTCTACACGAGATGTACAAAGTCTCGGCTTGCCTTTCGGAACCGCCATATGAGGAGTTTATTCGAGTTAGAGAGTTGGCCATTTTGAGAGCGGCCGGTCCTGACATCTATGAGACATTTTGGGAAGTGATGTGTCACTTCCAAGCTTGTGCTCAGCTGGCGTGGTTACGAGGAGGCGGAGTCAAGCAGGCATCTTGGGCCGATTATTTATTCAAGAATTTGCATAATAAGGATATTGCGGTGGTTCGTCTTGCTGCGAGCTCATTTGACGAAGTTAAAGATCGTATCGAGAATGCCACCGCTCATTATACTAATGAAGCCCAAGAGGACACTTTCCCGCCACTCACAGAGTTTGAGAGTTTTTATTATCAAACTCTGAACCCTATTTCTGACATGGCTTTGTTTGCTGGCTTCTTGATCGTGGGTGACGTCGTGGTGCCTTCGGACCACTTGAGTCTATTGCTGCCGAAGTTGTCTACCCAGCGGTTCTTCTTGCTCACGGGAGACCAATCAATCTTCTTTTCACAATGACATGCCGCTTACAGAGCGGCTTGAGAGAATTATGCTTTGACTTTACTCAAGTCAAGGAAGTCGGCACCGGGGAGAAGAAGACTTTGAAGACTCCCAGTCCACGTGTGACTTTACCATATACCTATTTGGTATCATGGTTTGTTTTGCATTGCCCATCCCTGATAATGAACCCGCTCCTTATAACGACTCTTTCGTTCCATGGGTTCAACGATTGGAGATGTCTCCATGGGAGGGCTGGTACATGGTCATGGTCCGACAAATTTTGTCAAAGGACCTCAACTACCATATCTTCAGATGCTTTCCCGATTTTGAGGGAGGCGGATACGGGGAGATGTATTAGGACACCAAGGGCCCCAACTCTTTGACCCAATTGAATGGAGGTGTCTTTCACTGGCTGATCAACATCATGCCTGGCTACTTAATTTTTCGACATGGCGGGAAATGTTACATTGAGCCTTATCAGCCCTTTCGCTTCTCCCGACAGTTTGGATATGACCAGTTATACGTTGGGAATCCCAATCCCCATCTTGCACTCGTCGGGAACTTATATGAAGGTGCTAGGGCCTGGTATTATTCCGTAGCCGGCGGCGCTGGAACTAAATTTATACTTCCTCATAAGATGCCCAACAGTTATACAACTATGGGTATTTGCGGTGGTATCAAGCGCTTCGGATCCCCAGTACAAAGCTTCGTCTTGTTTGAAAGAAATTAGAAGAATGTATGAGTCGAAGAGGAGTTTGAAGGTATCCCGCTTGAGAGGGATTGAGGAATATTTAGCTTGTGAGCGAGGCAGTCTTGAGGAGGGAGCAGAAGCTACCACGCTAGGTCATCGAGCCTACTCCCGAGGCAGAGTGAAAAGAGCTGCGGAGTAGCGGCCGGTGCTTGAAAAGGACACGCGCCGCCAAAGCAAGCGGGCTCACCGACAGTCACCCACCAGACTTCCTGCTACTGAGTAGGGGGTCAAGCTAATGTAGTATGTGTTTAGAGCTACTCCTCCAAAGCCCTTGGTGGAGGAAGAAGAACCCCAAGAGTCAACGGTTGCGGGCATTTCCCATCAACGGGTTCTCCGTTCAACTGAACCAGCTCTAAGAGGTTCTGTTTCTCATAGCTCCTCGGAAGAGGAAGGTGGAGATGAATCACTTTGTGGGGATGCGGAGTCTATCCCAATCGTAGAGCCTCTTGACACGATAGTTCTGGGCCAAGCTTCAGATGCTGCTCCTCGGGCAACTGAAGGGGAGGCTCAAGCGGAAGGGATTAAAACTTCTCCACCTGCAAGATATTCATCTTCTGCTTTTTCGGTGCTCTTGCCTACAATGGGGGCTGAGAGGCCTAGTCCTACAACGGGACTATTTCCTAAACCGACCGCAGCTACAAGTTGCCCACATCCTCCAGGAGATGACGAGGAGAAGGTGTTGTATGGGTATTCTGCAGAGTACGATGAACTTTTGGCGACCTCCCGGTGTCGCCACGAGAAAAGGCATCAGCTCCTGTAGCTATTTCCCCTTCGGGTAAATATTGTTTATTTTGAATTTTGATAACTGTTTCATCCATATTTTGACAAAATTTTTTTTATGTAGGTTCGCCGGTGAGGGCAACTCAAGAGGTCCACGGCGGCTGCTCGAGGAAGGCTGTACCGGCGACAACTCCTCGCCAGAGTTAGTTCCAGAGGTTGCAGTAGTGGCAGTTCCTCCTCCGACAAGACCAGCTCCGCTTGTGATTTCTCTTAGGCCTGGGAAGGATGCTGGTGCCTCCCGTTCAGCTCAAGCAATATCACCTACAACTCCTTCTCGGGGTCTCGTGACCCAACATGAGCTGGTATTATCTCCTGCAGCTTCTATGGAGTCTACTATTGTGCCTAATTTGCTTCAAAAATATATCGGTCATTTAGAAACTGAGATGCAAGATGCCACGAGGATCATTGTCGCTGGAAAGAGCACCTTTGCGACTTCGGCCTATTTTAATGAATTACTTGAATAACATCGGTAGTTAGGCGACAGATGCATCCGATATTTATCGATGAGATATCTCACCGAGGAGAACTTGAAAAGCTTTGAGGAGTTGAATCATGTTGATCCGAAGCTCGATTGAGTCAACTCTTAGCGACACTCGTGCCAAAGCGATGCATCAATATGAAGTTGTCCAAGAGCTTGGCGGAGAGAGAATCTCAAGTTGTATCTTTGGGAGGAAATATGATCAACTGCAGGCCGAGCACACTGCTTCATCCCATGCCATGCAGACTACTCGAGAAGCAATTGCTCACTTACAAGCCCAACTTGCGCGGGAGGAAGATGCTGTAAAGAACCTCACCCTCAAGAGCATCGAAGTTTTTGAAAACTATCGCAAAGAGGTGCAGGTTCTTAAAGAAATCAAGAAAGAGGCCGCCATGGTGAAAAGCAAACGGAGATTCTAAAGAAGCTACAAAGAATGGTGCGAGCCGCTCATGAGCAAAAAATCTCGGATGTCAAATCTCGGCTCGCATCTATCAACCTGATGGGCCCATATATCAGATTTTGTATTAGAGCTTAACAATTTTGTATCACTCTTTAATATTATGAATAAAAGTGATTTTGTTTTTAGCTCTTCATTGTGTTTTGGCCTGGAGCAACGAAAAATAATCGTCGTCTGAGCACAAAATCTCACTTTAAGTAAGAGTCAAATTTTCCTCTATTACTAGTTAAGTAATTGTTCGCGGTAAAAGTTGTCTTATTATTCATTGTCGTTTGAACTCGTTTACAGCTTCTTGGGCCTACAACAAAATTCAAAAGAAAAGAAATTGCCTTTTATTTTAAGGCGTACAATGAGAATGAAAATTACAACTTCTTCCTGTAATGAACAAACGCTCGGATCCGTTTATCGGAATCCTCGCTTATGTGGGTTCTTCGCCTGTGCCGGGGACTTGAATCGTCCGTGGACCACCGCGCAATTTTGATCGAGTAGAAACAGGGTTCGGAACTTCTGAGGCGTGAAGGGGCTCGTTCCACGAAGGAAGCAGCGCCTAAGGGATCACAATCACGAAGGAGGATCGCCGGGGATCACACTCACGAAGGAAAGGATCGCCGAGCGGGTGAGATCTACTAGGAGAAATCCTGGCTATTACAGCCGACCGAGTTCGCTTACCATTTGTCGAAGATCGGCGTCGACCAATTCGTGCTTCGCGGTGCTTGGAGCGTTGCGTTGATGGCTCGTAGATCTCGCGAGAATCCAAACTCACGAAAATCAGCTCTGTAAATCCCCAAAATCGGCAAAAGTCGGTGAACTCGAGAAAATCCACCTCAGAACCCCCATGAAGAAGACCCCCTATTTATACAAATGGAGTGGTGGCTCGACCAAGGCCACTTAAGAAATGGCCAGAGTGGCACCGACCATGGTTGTAGAAACTACCAACCACTGGCCGAGTCACTAAAGCCAAGTTGGTAGGGTGGCTTCGGCTTGGTAATAAACCACCTGACCAAGATTGATGGTCGGCAGCGCCGCTCGCCGTTTTCGTCGTTTTCGGCGTTTTCGTCTCGGGCTTGGGTTCCGTGCATTTGATTCGGGACTAATTCTTGGTTCGTTCGGCTCAGCGGTCTGAAATCCGATCGTCTGTTCAAGTCCGGTTTAAACCAGTACTTGTGAAGTGTAGGTTTCTTGTCGGGTTCGCGTCTTAACGATTCGACGTCCGTATCATTCGATGGTTGTCATTCGCCAACTCCGTCCGCGAGTTGGTATCGGGGATCTTGTAAGTATTTTTAAGCCTCTGAGATACCCCTCCAAAGTGTTTCAGTCGTTCTTTTATAAGCGAGCACGGAATACTTTGGACATGATATTCGACCTTTAGTGTGAGGGTCCCAAAAGTTAGCTTCAAGTCTTGATTCTTCGGACCATCCGGTTCTTTGTAGGATTTACGATAAGATCACGGTCTTTGCATTTATTGTCGACCGCTTGTTAAAATCTTGATTGAAGGCTGGTGTGAGTTTTGTTTGTAACTTCGTGTGGTTGGTTGTTGTTTGACTAACCATCGGACTTTTGGACTTCTCCGTATGTCGAACTCCTTGTTGGCGACACGTTAGTATGTCAGTACATGGAATTTCATGACCCTCAATCGGCTATTCCTTCCATCATCACGCAGGTTGTTGGTTTAACCAATGAGGACTAATCTTTTCATGGAGATATCCTCCGAGACTTTGTCGAAACAGGAGACCATTTGGCTTTCAACCATCGTGGTCGCCTTCACCGGGCGAGTAATGCACGCTTTGGCCTTTGTTGGGATATGATTATTCACAAGGGGAGAAGTTTTTCGACCGACACGCTGTCCAAGGTCAACTTGATGGGAAATAAATGATTACCTCCTTAGTTGCAAGTATACAACCTTGATCAAGTTATAGTATATAAGATTATCGATCCCAAGGAACGGAAGTAGGAAGAGTTTTGTTTAAGTTTTGGTTCTCAAATTATGCTGACAATTAGGAGTTATTCAAATAAAATGAAAATAAAAAATGGTGAAAGTGGTGGTGAAGAGGCTAGAGAGAGTGGTTGTGGATTATGTGCAAAAGAGGAGAAAATAAAGTTGAGAATGTGTTAGGGTTATATGCACATAATAACAAAACTAGGTTTGAGATTATATGCACATGGAGGGAATATGAGATTGAGAGAGAAGTAAAATCAATGAAATCAAAATAAAGGAAAATAACAAACAAATGAAAAACAAGGATAAGAGGAAAATAAAGAAGGTAAAGTATGGAGGATTAATTAAAGATATGAGGAATCTAGAGTAGATCCACTTAGCTTATCTCAATCTCATGAAAATGAGTTGGATTTGTTAGCTAGTTTCAAACAATCTCTAGGGATCCCACTAATATTAGCTCCACACTTAAAAGGGTAATTCCCTAGAGGGTTCTAGCCTCAAGGTGAATTAAAGAAAAGAAAAATCTATTCTAGAAAGTAAATACAAGAATTAAATACATTGCATGAAAGTAAATTGCAAGGAATTAAATTGCATGAAAGTAAATTGCAAGAAAGTAAATTGCATGAAAGTAAATCTATTCTACAAACAAGAAAATAAAGAAGAAAATAAAAAGAAATAAAATAGAAACCAACAACTCGATCTTAATCTAATCCTCCTTTTGGTCCTTGGATTAGAAGAAGAAAAGGAAATTGAAGGGTGAAACATTTCATTTATTGTGTAACAAAAGTTATAATTTTGGAAGGTCTTCTCAATTAAGAGTGACCCTCCTCTCCAAATGGAGTTTTACAAAATATTTCACACTCAAAACCCTCGGCCTTCACCTATTTATAGCCCAACAGGTTGATGTGAACCATTGGATCAAACCTAGCCAAAAGGAAGTGAAATCCACCATTAATTGAGAATCATTTGGGAACCGTCGGTTGGATCGGTTAATAACCGGTTAACCTAGGTTAGGCCAGTTAGTCAACCGATTGGTTCCCAACCAATTTGTCTTTCTTGATTTTTCTTCACGAATTTCTCTTGGATAAATTTGGTATCTTGGGCCTTTGTTTGTCTTGATTTTGGCTTCAAATATTGGTAGAAATGAGAATTTGAGTCATTTGGGCTTTTATTCATTGTTTCTTTATTAGCACGCAAAATAAGATAAAAATGATTATTAGTAATATCGTTATTCATATAACATAGGTAATAAGGGTATAAAATATAATTAAAATGTGATAATCAAATACCCCCACACCTAAACTTTTGCTAGTCCTCTAGCAAAGAAAATAAAAAGAAAACCTAACTTTTCGAGGAATCGCGGTTGTATTTAGCACATACAACAAGCCTTTAAACCCCTAGGTTACCCTAGTGGGCGAGTTGTAGTCTTGAGGGTTTCAGATGAATATACCCACAAAATTCAGTTGACTTGCCAAATTAAAGAAGTTAATAAAATAATTAATTCATTTGATATCTTCAAACATTCCAATTGAAGTTGGTTAATACTCAAGAAAACGTTTTATCATAACTCCAATGTAATTTACTTAAGAAAATCCTTCCATTATAGTTATACAAAACCAAGTTTAACTCAAAAATTTAATTTGAAAGTTTTGAAAAGAACATGCTAACTCTTTGTTTTAAACAAACTTCAAGTCTTTAAATCCATTTAATTTTTCAAGAACATATACAAATATAACTATATATAAAAACATGATTAGTAAAATTTTTTTAACTCTTTATTCCTTGGTAGTTTTGTTCTTTTTAATCGGACTTTCTAAGTGACCATTTAGCGAGTTTTGGGTCAATGAATCCCAACCCATTGGGCTTAGGTCATTAAGCATAGAAATACTCCTCGGGCTTAATTACTCAGTCAACTTAGGCTTAGTAAAATAGAACCACCAATGATTTTAAGAGAAATTTTCTTCTTTTTATTAAGTTAGTATAATATATATATGTGTATATGTATATATATTCGAACAATATTTGGATCAAGACAACTTGAAAAATTATTTTCAACTCTAAGTTAGGCATGCAAAATTTCATTACTTTAATTAAAAATCTAAGTTAAAACTTAAGTAAAGTATACTACTTTGAAAATCATTTCTTGAAATTTATTTGGAGTTATCATAAAAGGTAAACTTGAGTATAGAACTAACTAAGGATTAGAAGACTTAAATTCTATCAAATAGATCAATTATTAATCAACTCTATTAAGTTGGCAAGTGAAATTTTTTTATGATGAAAAGAGAAAAAAATGACATAAAAAGATAACTAAGATAAAGAGATAAAAATGACTAATTCCCACCCCCACACTAAATTTTGCATTGTCCTCAATGCAAATTCTATTATGCACAAAGTAAAAATAGATAAGAATGGAAGCACTTACATTTGTTGATTAGACTTGAACAATGATAAAAATTCTGTAATTACCTTTGGTATGAGAAGGTGAAGTCAAAAATTTATTCTCTCTTTTTTTTTTTTTTTTTTTTATTTTTTTTTTGAAAAGAACAAGAAACTCTCACATGAGAGAAGAATAAATTCTTTTATTATTATTGTGGGACAAAAATAAAAATGTAGAATAAAAGATGAAACATGAGAAGCTCACATTCTACATTAAATCCTACCTTATTGCTGAAAATTCTACCCCGAAATTTAAAGAATTTCAAGATGATATAATCAATGATGTTCTCAAATTCTGAAAATTCCAAGGTTTGCAATGTGTTTTGCAGCAAATTAAGGTAGGTCTTATTGGTGTTATGCATTTTGAACTTAGATTTTGATTAATGAAAATTTGACATTTTAGTTGCTCTTCAAAATCTAAGCTCATCGAAAAGAGTTCTTGAATGTTGCATTCAAAGAGGCATGTATTCAACACGTTTCCTCATTTTGGAAAATCAAATCGAATATTTTAAGATTTCCAGTTTCTCATGAAAGATTTCCTCAAAACTAATGTCGATTCATTCTCTACTAAACTTTCTTGGATGTAATTGATTTGAAGGCTAATTATCAATATTATTTCTGGATTGAAAATATTAAGTTCGTGATCGATTCCCAAAAACTGACTTCATGTGACCGATTCTACAGGTTGATGAGAGCATTAGAAGTGGCTAAAACGGTCTTCCTAAGATCCGGTTATCGTCCTTTGGGATTGAAGCGGTTGCGTTTCGGGACTCTGAAATCAGGAAAAATAAAGTCTCCAACCTTTATCAATACATCTGTTATTTCACCCATAGGGACCTTAACAGATTTATCAGCTAACTGAAGTGTGCATCTAGTTGGCTTGAGTTCCCCGACACCTAGTTGTTGGTAGATTGAATATGGAAGCAAGTTGACACTGGCCCCTAAGTCTAAAAGCGCCTTATCAATACGAGTATTACCAATGATACATGAGATGGTAGGACAACCTGGATCCTTATGTTTCAATGAATACGGACTTTGAGAGGATTTCAACGATATTGGCGTGAAAGACTTTCTTTGGAACATTTATTTGCCTCTTTTGGTACATAATTCCTTTAAAAATTTGGCATAAGAAGGAATTTGTTCAATGACATCTAAAAGAGAATGTTGACCTTAAACCTTGAAAGTCTCTAGAATTTTCTCCTCACGAGAGGAGTGCTTCCTAGGCACGAGTCTATGGGTAGAACTGGTTTAAATTGATTAGACTAAGTTGCAGTTCGGTTGAGTCATCGGAAGGTGTGATTTGGTAGAGATATGAGGAAGGAGAGAATTTGTTCGGTTCAAGAGTTTCACTTAGAGGCATTCTAACGATTATCGACTGTCTACGTAGTAATGAATGGATTGCATTCACCCGGCTTGGTAGGTTAAACTTGATCCGTGTCCTTCGGGTTGGGCCGGGTTGACTCGGAAAAGTTCCTTTCTCTCTCACTCATGGCATTAGTTAGTTGACTAAGTTGGGTTTCTAACCTAGCTATGGCTTGAGTGTTGGAAGTGATTTGTCAGGTTGATTGCATGAAGGAATTCAACGTGGTTGATGTTTGAGTCAATAAGTTAGTGGTACGTGTAGAGGTTTTAATCAAAGTTTCTAGACCCTTTTCGAACATTAAGGCGTTTATCATGATCAGCAATTTGAGGAGTGTGATTTACAGTTGGTGATGAGGGGCTGATTTTGAAATGGCAGATTTGGTTGTTGAAAATTGAGAGGAAGCGTATTGCCCTAGAATTGTTGGGTTGAAGAGGGTGAAATTTTGGTTTCAGGTAGTTTCCAGGTTCCATGCAAAATTTGGATGATTTTTCCAACTGGATTGTAGGTTGGAGAAAATGGATCATTCACTTGGACGGCGAAATGCGTTTATCGACCTAGTGGCTAGGATCCTAAAAAGGACATTCCTCTGAAACATGAGATGGAGCAGTGATTATGACAACTGAGGTGAACTTGGTTGATTTGAGCTTTCGTTCTTTGACTTCTAAAGCTTCTAACCTACATGATTGTTGCCATCTTTGCTTGGAGGCTATGTTAGTTTCTAAGAAGGACCATTTGGTTTTGGAAGAAGCCGATGAAACACGGTCATCACAATGTTCCCCTTGCATGGTTTTCTCGGATAAACTCTCTAAAAGTCCCAAGCTTCATCGACATTTTTCTTCATGAAATCCCCTTGACACATTGACTCTAAGGAAGTTTTTGAAGAATAATCCAATCCTTCATAAATGATTTGGCATAATCGCCACTTTTCAAGACCATGGTGAGGACATTGGATAAGAAGATCTTTGAATTTGTCAAAATACTTCCAAAAGGTTCTCAGGGACAATTTTAAAATTTTGAATCTGTTTCTAAGCTTGATTGTTTTGTGGATAGGAAAGAATTTTTTGAAATTACAAATTCACCCCAAGTTGAGATGGAATCGTGGGCAAGCTATCTGACCATTTTTGGCTTTGTCCTTAAGGGCAAATGGAATAAATCGGAGTTTGATCGCATCTTCAGTTAAGTCCCTCATCTTAATCATGAGGCAAACTTCTTCAAATTCGAGATAAAGATGTATCGTCTTGGTTTGACTCCTAAGAATTTGGGAAGCATGTTTATGAAATGCGATTGAAGTTCAAAATTGGTTCCATTTACCTCGGGGAGTTTTATGCAAGAGGGATTGCATTTCTAGTGGGGTAACAAACATCTTGAAGAAACGGGTGGGGTAGCCATTTCGTTTGGTTCAAGAGATGAATCAAAACGAATTAAGCGATTAGTATTATCCCTAACCCAAGTTTGCATACACCAAAATAAAATTTTTTTTATTTGAAAAGGATAAGAGAAAAAGTTAAGAAGATGATGAGAAAAAAAATAAGGAAAAACTAACTAAAAATAAATCAAGGCAATCACTTTCAATCATCCTAACTCTAGGGTTAAGCCTAAATTTGACTTAGACCCGCTCTAACCAAAAATTCCCTTAGTGAAAAGATCAAAGTTTACTTGGGTAATTAGCCGGTAAGGATAGTACTAGAGGAGATCAAAGATCAATTAAGTACCTCTTTCCTTCGGGCCTTATACGCAACCCCTAAACCTTAGACACCAATTAATCCAAATAAACTTGGACGGTTCACTTAAGGATTTCTTGTTCCTTAATGAGCTCGAATCCTTGGGGCCAGCGTCTAATCAATTTTAAGAGGCTTGGGTATGTGTAGTGAGGAATTAGTGATTTTGGGCTAAGGAAAGGTGATGAAATCCCTCACCTTATCTTGATTAATGGGTTTTGCCCTTAAGATATTTTCAAGTGTGTCCAAATCAAGATGCTCAAATCACTTGGTGAATTCCTACTATTATATGAAATGCAACCCCAATTAAAAGCAACTAAAAGGATGAAAAAAAACAAAAATCTTTTTATTTTTTATTATGGTCGACAATAAAAAAATGAAGTTTTTAGTATTCTAAAGGGTAAAATCTTTTTATTTTTATTTTTATTTTTAATTTTTTTCCTAATTGTCTCTAATGTAATGAACTATCTAAAGGGTGGAATTGAGAATACTAGAAAGAAGAGTTACCAATTAAGCTATCCAAAGCCTCGCTGGAGGCAATTCTTCAATCTTGAATCTTCAACTCTTGATCTTCAAGCTCCAAGTTCCTACAAAAAGAAAACACACAAAATAAAACCAAACTTAATGAAAATCCTACTTATGCACCGCTCCTCAAGAACGGCCAAAACTTGATGGGAAATAAATGATTACCTCCTTAGTTGCAAGTATACAACCTTGATCAAGTTATAGTATATAAGATTATCGATCCCACGAGGAACGGAAGTAGGAAGAGTTTTGTTTAAGTTTTGGTTCTCAAATTATGCGGACAATTAGGAGTTATTCAAATAAAATGAAAATAAGAAAATGGTGAAAGTGGTGGTGAAGAGGATAGAGAGAGTGGTTGTGGATTATGTGCAAAAGAGGAGAAAATAAAGTTGAGAATGGTTAGGTTATATGCACATAATAACAAAACTAGGTTTGAGATTATATGCACATGAGGGAATATGAGATTGAGAGAGAAGTAAAATCAATGAAATCAAAATAAAGGAAAATAACAAACAAATGAAAAACAAGGATAAGAGGAAAATAAAGAAGGTAAAGTATGGAGGATTAATTAAAGATATGAGGAATCTAGAGTAGATCCACTTAGCTTATCTCAATCTCATGAAAATGAGTTGGATTTGTTAGCTAGTTTCAAACAATCTCTAGGGATCCCACAAATATTAGCCACACTTAGAAAGGGTAATTCCAGAGGGTTCTCAAGGTGAATTAAAGAAAGAAAAATCTATTCTAGAAAGTAAATACAAGAATTAAATACATTGCATGAAAGTAAATTGCAAGGAATTAAATTGCATGAAAGTAAATTGCAAGAAAGTAAATTGCATGAAAGTAAATCTATTGTACAAACAAGAAAATAAAGAAGAAAATAAAAAGAAATAAAATAGAAACCAACAACTCGATCTTAATCTAATCCTCCTTTTGGTCCTTGGATTAGAAGAAGAGAAAGGAAATTGAAGGGTGAAACATTTCATTTATTGTGTAACAAAGTTACAATTTTGGAAGGTCTTCTCAAGAGTGACCTCCTCTCCAAATGGAGTTTTACAAAATATTTCACACTCAAAACCCTTTCACCCCTATTTATAGCCCAACGGAGTTGATGTGAACCATTGGATCAAACCTAGCCAAAAAGGAAGAGAAATCCACCATTAATTAGACTGTTGGGAACCGATCGTTGGTCGACGGTTGCCAACCGTTATTAACCGCTTGTCCAACCGTTGGTCAACCGATTGGTTCCCAACCTAATTTGTCTTTTCTTGATTTTTCTTCACGAATTTCTCTTGGATCAATTTGGTATCTTGGGCCTTTGTTTGTCTTCGATTTTGGCTTCAAATATTGGTAGAAATTCAGAGAATTTGAGTCATTTGGGCTTTTATTCATTATTTCTTTATTAGCTCGCAAAATAAGATAAAAATAATTATTAGTAATATCGTTATTCATATAACATAGGTAATAAGGGTATAAAAATGTAATTAAAATGTGATAATCAAATACCCCACACCTCAACTTTTGCTAGTCCTCTAGCAAAGAAAAAAAAAGAAACCTAACTTACTTTCGCAGAATCGCTGTATTTAGCACATACAACAAGCCTTTAAACCCCAGGTTACCCTAGTGGACGAAGTTGTAGTCTCGTGAGGGTTTGCTGAATATACCCACAAATTAGTTGACTGCCAAATTAAAGAAGTTAATAAAATAATTAATTCATTTGATATCTTCAAACATTCCAATTGAAGTTGGTTAATACTCAAGAAAACATTTTATCATAACTCCAATGTAATTTACTTAAGAAAATCCTTCCATTATAGTTATACAAAACCAAGTTTAACTCAAAATTTAATTTGAAAGTTTTGAAAAGAACATGCTAACTCTTTGTTTTAAACAAACTTCAAGTCTTTAAATCCATTTAATTTTTCAAGAACATATACAAATATAACTATATATAAAAACATGATTAGTAAAATTATTTTTTAACTCTTTATTCCTTGGTAGTTTTGTTCTTTTTAATCGGGCTTTCTAAGTGACCATTTAGCGAGTTTTGGGTCAATGAATCCCAACCCAATTGGGCTTAGGTCATTAAGCATAGAAATACTCCTCGGGCTTAATTACTCAGTCAACTTAGGCTTAGTAAAAATAGAACCACCAATGATTTTAAGAGAAATTTTTCTTCTTTTATTAAGTTAGTATAATATATATATGTGTATATGTATATATATTCTGAACAATATTTGGATCAAGACAACTTGAAAAATTATTTTCAACTCTAAGTTAGGCATGCAAAAATTTCATTACTTTAATTAAAAATCTAAGTTAAAATTTAAGTAAAGTATACTACTTTGAAAATCATTTCTTGAGAAATTTATTTGGAGTTATCATAAAAGGTAAACTTGAGTATAGAACTAACTAAGGATTAGAAGACTTAAATTCTATCAAATAGATCAATTATTAATCAACTCTATTAAGTTGGCAAGTGAATTTTTTATGATGAAAAGAGAAAAAATGACATAAAAAAAGATAACTAAGATAAAGATAAAATGACTAATTCCCACCCCACACCTAAATTTTGCATTGTCCTCAATGCAAATTCTATTATGCACAAAGTAAAATAGATAAGAATGGAAGCACTTACATTTGTTGATTAGACTTGAACAATGATAAAAATTCTGTAATTACCTTTGGTATGAGAAGGTGAAGTCAAAATTTATTCTCTCTTTTTTTCTTTTTTATTTTTTTTTTTTGAAAAAACAAGAAACTCTCACATGAGAGAAGAATAAATTCTTTTATTATTGTGGGACAAAAATAAAAATGTAGAATAAAAGATGAAACATGAGAAGCTCACATTCTACATTAAATCCTACCTTATTGTTTGAAAATTCTACCCCGAAATTTAAAAATTTCAAGATGATATAATCAATGATGTTCTCAAATTACGAAAATTCCAAGGTTTGCAATGTGTTTTGGCAAATTAAGGTAGGTCTTATTGGTGTTATGCATTTTGAACTTAGATTTTTGATTAATGAAAATTTGACATTTTAGTTGCTCTTTCAAAATCTAAGCTCATCGAAAAAAGTTGATTCCAAAAGGCCGTATTCAACAGTTTCCTCATTTTGGAAAATCAAATCTGAATATTTTAAGATTTCCGGTTTCTCATGAAAGATTTCCTCAAAACTAATGTCGATTCATTCTCTACTAAACTTTCTTGGATGTAATTGATTTGAAAGGCTAATTATCAATATTATTTCACGGATTGAAAATATTAAGTTGATCGATTCCCAAAAGCGACTTCATGTGACCGATTCTGGTTGATGAGAGCATTAGAAGTGGCTAAGACGGTCTTCCTAAGATCACGGGTATCTGTCCTGGGATTGAAGCGGTTGCGTTTCGGGACTACGAAATCAACAGGAAAAATAAAGTCTCCAACCTTTATCAATACATCATTCATAGGGACCTTAACAGATTTATCGACTAGCTGAAGTGTGCATCTAGTTGGCTTGAGTTCCCCGACACCTAGTTGTTGGTAGATTGAATATGGAAGCAAGTTGACAGCGGCCCCTAAGTCTAAAAGCCTTATCAATACAGTATTACCAATGATACATGAGATGGTAGGACAACACGGATCCTTATGTTTCAATGGTACGGACTTTGAAGGATTTCAGCGATATTGCGTGAGAAAGACTTTCTTTGGAACATTTATTTGCCTCTTTTGGTACATAATTCCTTTAAAAATTTGGCATAAGAAGGAATTTGTTCAATGACATCTAAAAGGAATGTTGACCTTAACACGCTTGAAAGTCTCTAGAATTTTCTCCTCACGAGAGGAGTGCTTCCTACTGAGTCTATCTGGGTAAGGAGCAAGCTGGTTTAAATTGATTAGACTCAGTTTCAGTTGGTTACGAGGTCATCGAAGGGTGTGATTCACGAGTAGAGATATCGAGGAAAGGAGAATTTGTTCACGGTTGAGTTTCACTTAGAGGCATTCAACCTCGACTTATGTCTACGACCGTAATGAATGGATTGCATTCACTTCAGCTTGAGGTTAAACTTGATCCGTGTCCTTGGGTTGGGCACGGGTTGACTCGGAAAAGTTCCTTTCTCTCTCTCACATGGCATTAGTTAGTTGACTAAGTTGGGTTTCTAACCTAGCTATGGCTTGAGTGTTGGAAGTGAGGATTTGTCCGGTTGATTGCATGAAGGAATTCAAGCGTGGTTGATGTTTGAGTCAATAAGTTAGGTAGTGCGTGTAGAGGTTTTAATCAAAGTTTCTAGACCCTTTTCGAACATTAAGGCGTTTATCATGATCAGCAATTTGAGGAGTGTGATTCTGATTGGTGATGAGAGACTGATTTTGAAATAGCCAGTGATTTGGTTGTTGAAAATTGAGAGGCTGTACCCTAGAAATTGTTGGGTTGAAGAGGAGTGAAATTTTGGTTTCGGAGTAGTTTCCCTGGTTCCATGCAAAATTTGGATGATTTTTCCAACTGGATTGTAGGTTGGAGAAAATGGATCATTCAGGGGACGCTGAAATCATTTATCGACCTAGTGGTGACGGGATCCTAAAGAGGACATTCCTCTGAAACATGAGATGGAGACGAGCATTATGACAACAAGGCGAGAAACTTGGTTGATTTGGTGGAGCTCGTTCTTTGACTTCTAAAGCTTCTAACCTATGATTGTTGCCATGCTCTTTGCTTGAGGCTATGTTAGTTTCTGGAATGACCCTTGGTTTTGGTTTGGGAAGCTGATGAAACCGGTCATCACAATGTTCCCAGCATGGTTTTCTCGGATAAACTCTCTAAAAGTCCCAAGCTTCATCGACATTTTTCTTCATGAAATCCCCTTGACACATTGACTCTAAGGAAGTTTTGAAGAATAATCCAATCCTTCATAAATGATTTGGCATAATCGCCACTTTTCAAGACCATGGTGAGGACATTGGATAAGAAGATCTTTGAATTTGTCAAAATACTTCCAAAAGGTTCTCAGGGACAATTTTAAAATTTTGAATCTTTGTTTAAAGCTTGATTGTTTTGTTAGGAAAGAATTTTTGAAAAAGCTGTTACAAATTCACCCAAGTTGAGATGGAATCAATGGGCAAGCTATCTGACCATTTTTGGCTTTGTCCTTAGGGCAAATGGAATAAATCGGAGTTTGATCGCATCTTCAGTTAAGTCCCTCATCTTAATCATGAGGCAAACTTCTTCAAATTAGATAAAGATGTATCGTCTTGGTTTGACTCCTAAGAATTTGGTAAGCATGTTTATGAAATGCGGTCGAAGTTCAAAATTGGTTCCATTTACCTCGGGGAGTTTTATGCAAGAGGGATTGCATTTCTAGTGGGGTAACAAACATCTTGAAGAGCAGTTGGTTTGGTATTAGCCATTTCGTTTGGTTCAAGAGATGAATCAAAGCGAATTAAGCGATTAGTATTATCCCTAACCCAAGTTTGCATACACCAAAATAAAATTTTTTTTATTTGAAAAGGATAAGAGAAAAAGTTAAGAAGATGATGAGAAAAAAAAATAAGGAAAAACTAACTAAAATAAAATCAAGGCAATCACTTTCCAATCATCCTAACTCTAGGGTTAAGCCTAAATTTGACTTAGACCAGCTCCTAACCAAAAATTCCCTTAGTGAAAAGATCAAAGTTTACTTGGGTAATTAGGTGGGATAGTACTAGAGGAGATCAAAGATCAATTAAGTACCTCTTTCCTTTCGGGCCTTACGCAACCCTAAACCTTGCCTTAGACACCAATTAATCCAAATAAACTTGGACCGGTTCACTTAAGGATTTCTTGTTCCTTAATGAGCTCGAATCCTTAGGGGCCAGCGTCTAATCAATTTTAAGAGGCTTGGGTATGTGTAGTGAGAATTAGTGATTTTGGGCTAAGGAAAGGGTGATGAAATCCCTCACCTTATCTTGATTAATGGGTTTTGCCCTTAAGATATTTTCAAGTGTGTGCCAAATCAAGATGCTCAAATCACTTGGTGAATTCCTACTATTATATGAAATGCAACCCTAACAATTAAAAGCAACTAAAAAAGGATGAAAAAAAAAAAACAAAAATCTTTTATTTTTTTATTATGGTCGACAATAAAAAAATGAAGTTTTTTAGAGATTAGACAAGGTAAAAATCTTTTTATTTTTATTTTTATTTTTAATTTTTTTCCTAATTGTCTCTAATGTGAATGAACTTATCTAAAGGGTGGAATTGAGAATACTAGAAAGAAGAGTTACCATAAATCGCTATCAAAAGCCTCGTTGGAGGCAATTCTTCAATCTTGAATCTTCAACTCTTGATCTTCAAGCTCCAAGTTCCTACAGAAAACACACAAAATAAAACCAAACTTAATGAAAATCCTACTTATGCACCGTTCCCCGGCAACGGCGCCAAAAACTTGATGGGAAATAAATGATTACCTCCTTAGTTGCAAGTATACAACATTGATCAAGTTATAGTATATAAGATTATCGATCCCACGAGGAACGGGAAGTAGGAAGAGTTTTGTTTAAGTTTTGGTTCTCAAATTATGCGCGTGACAATTAGGAGTTATTCAAATAAAATGAAAATAAGAAAATGGTGAAAGTGGTGGTGAAGAGGCTAGAGAGAGTGGTTGTGGATTATGTGCAAAAGAGGAGAAAATAAAGTTGAGAATGTGGTTGTGGTTATATGCACATAATAACAAAACTAGGTTTGAGATTATATGCACATGGAGGGAATATGAGATTGAGAGAAAGTAAAATCAATGAAATCAAAATAAAGGAAAATAACAAACAAATGAAAAACAAGGATAAGAGGAAAATAAAGAAGGTAAAGTATGGAGGATTAATTAAAGATATGAGAATCTAGAGTAGATCCACTTAGCTTATCTCAATCTCATGAAAATGAGTTGGATTTGTTAGCTAGTTTCAAACAATCTCTAGGGATCCCACGAATAAGCCACCACTGAAAAGGTAATTCCAGAGGGTTCTAGCCTCAAGGTGAATTAAAGAAAGAAAAATCTATTCTCAAGAATTAAATACATTGCATGAAAGTAAATTGCAAGGAATTAAATTGCATGAAAGTAAATTGCAAGAAAGTAAATTGCATGAAAGTAAATCTATTGTACAAACAAGAAAATAAAGAAGAAAATAAAAAGAAATAAAATAGAAACCAACAACTCTGATCTTAATCTAATCCTCCTTTTGGTCCTTGGATTAGAAGAAGAAAGAGAAATTGAAGAGTGAAACATTTCATTTATTGTGTAACAAAAGTTACAATTTTGGAAGGTCTTCTCAATTAAGAGTGACCCTCCTCTCCAAATGGAGTTTTACAAAATATTTCACACTCAAAACCCTCGGCCTTCACCCTATTTATAGCCCATGAGTTGATGTGAACCCTTGGATCAAACCTAGCGAAAGGAAGTGAAATCCACCATTAATGAGAATGTTGGGAACCGATCGGTTGGCGTCGGTTTATGATTAACTTAACGGTTGTCCAACGGTTGGTCAACCGATTGGTTCCCAACGAATTTGTCTTTTCTTGATTTTTCTTCACGAATTTCTCTTGGATAAATTTGGTATCTTGGGCCTTTGTTTGTCTTCAGATTTTGGCTTCAAATATTGGTAGAAATTAGAGAATTTGAGTCATTTGGGCTTTTATTCATTGTTTCTTTATTAGTCGCAAAATAAGATAAAATAATTATTAGTAATATCGTTATTCATATAACATAGGTAATAAGGGTATAAAAATATAATTAAAATGTGATAATCAAATACCCCCACACCTCAACTTTTGCTAGTCCTCTAGCAAAGAAAATAAAAAGAAACCTAACTTACTGAGAATGGTTGTATTACTTACATACAACAAGCCTTTAAACCTAGGTTACCCTAGTGGGCGAGTTGTAGTCTCGTGAGGGTTTGCGATGAATATACCCACAAATTCAGTTGACTTGCCAAATTAAAGAAGTTAATAAAATAATTAATTCATTTGATATCTTCAAACATTCCAATTGAAGTTGGTTAATACTCAAGTTTTTATCATAACTCCAATGTAATTTACTTAAGAAAATCCTTCCATTATAGTTATACAAAACCAAGTTTAACTCAAAATTTAATTTGAAAGTTTTGAAAAGAACATGCTAACTCTTTGTTTTAAACAAACTTCAAGTCTTTAAATCCATTTAATTTTTCAAGAACATATACAAATATAACTATATATAAAAACATGATTAGTAAAATTATTTTTTAACTCTTTATTCCTTGGTAGTTTTGTTCTTTTTAATCGGACTTTCTAAGTGACCATTTAGCGAGTTTTGGGTCAATGAATCCCAACCCAATTGGGCTTAGGTCATTAAGCATAGAAATACTCCTCGGGCTTAATTACTCAGTCAACTTAGGCTTAGTAAAAATAGAACCACCAATGATTTTAAGAGAATTTTTTCTTCTTTTATTAAGTTAGTATAATATATATATGTGTATATGTATATATATTCTGAACAATATTTGGATCAAGACAACTTGAAAAATTATTTTCAACTCTAAGTTAGGCATGCAAAAATTTCATTACTTTAATTAAAAATCTAAGTTAAAATTTAAGTAAAGTATACTACTTTGAAAATCATTTCTTGAGAAATTTATTTGGAGTTATCATAAAAGGTAAACTTGAGTATAGAACTAACTAAGGATTAGAAGACTTAAATTCTATCAAATAGATCAATTATTAATCAACTCTATTAAGTTGGCAAGTGAATTTATGATGAAAAGAGAAAAAATGACATAAAAAAAAGATAACTAAGATAAAGATAAAAATGACTAATTCCCACCCCACACCTAAATTTTGCATTGTCCTCAATGCAAATTCTAATATGCACAAAGTAAAATAGATAAGAATGGAAGCACTTACATTTGTTCGATTAGACTTGAACAATGATAAAAATTAGTAATTACCTTTGGTATGAGAAGGTGAAGTCAAAATTTATTCTCTCTTTTTTTCTTTTTTTTTTTTGAAAAGAACAAGAAACTCTCACATGAGAGAAGAATAAATTCTTTTATTATTATTGTGGGACAAAAAAAAAATGTAGAATAAAAGATGAAACATGAGAAGCTCACATTCTACATTAAATCCTACTTATTCTTTGAAAATTCTACCGAAATTTAAAAGAATTTCAAGATGATATAATCAATGATGTTCTCAAATTCTGAAAATTCCAAGGTTTGCAATGTGTTTCGACAAATTAAGGTAGGTCTTGGTGTTATGCATTTTGAACTTAGATTTTTGATTAATGAAAATTTGACATTTTAGTTGCTCTTTCAAAATCTAAGCTCATCGAAAAGAGTTCTTGAATGTTGCATTCAAAGGCACGTATTCAACCACGGTTTCCTCATTTTGGAAAATCAAATCTGAATATTTTAAGATTTCCAGTTCCTCATGAAAGATTTCCTCAAAACTAATGTCGATTCATTCTCTACTAAACTTTCTTGGATGTAATTGATTTGAGAAGGCTAATTATCAATATTATTTCACGGATTGAAAATATTAAGTTCGTGATCGATTCCCAAAGGAAAAACTTGTGAGTTCTACAGGTTGATGAGAGCATTAGAAGTGGCTAAGAGCGGTCTTCCTAAGATCACGGTATCTGTCCTTTGGGATTGGAAGCGGTTGCGTTTCGGGACTCTGAAATCAACGGGGAAAAATAAAGTCTCCACCTTTATCAATACATCACATTATTTCACCCATAGGGACCTTATGAATCTATCAAACTAGCATGTGCATCTAGTTGGCTTGAGTTCCCGACACCTAGTTGTTGGTAGATTGAATATGGAAACAAGTTGACGGCCCCTAAGTCTAAAAGTGCCTTATCAATACGAGTATTACCAATGATACATGAGATGGTAGGACAACACGGATCCTTATGTTTCAATGAGTCGGACTTTGAGAGGATTTCTTGATATTGGCGTGAGAAAGACTTTCTTTGGAACATTTATTTGCCTCTTTTGGTACATAATTCCTTTAAAAATTTGGCATAAGAAGGAATTTGTTCAATGACATCTAAAGAGGAATGTTGACCTTAACACCTTGAAAGTCTCTAGAATTTTCTCCTCACGAGAGGAGTGCTTCCTAGGCACGAGTCTATCGGGTAGGAGGCTGGTTTAAATTGATTAGACTCTGGTTCGGGTTCGGGTTGAGTCATCGGAAGGGTGTGATTTGAGTAGAGATATCGAAGGAGAGAATTTATTACGGTTCAAGAGTTTCACTTAGAGGCATTCTAACACGATTATCGACTGTCTACGACCGTAATGAATGGATTGCATTCACTTGACTTGGTAGGTTGAACTTGATCCGTGTCCTTGGGTTGGGCAGGTTGACTCGGAAAAGTTCCTTTCTCTCTCTCACTCATGGCATTAGCTAGTTGACTAAGTTGGGTTTCTAACCTAGCTATGGCTTGAGTGTTGGAAATGATTTGTCAGGTTGATTGCATGAAGGAATTCAAGCGTGGTTGATGTTTGAGTCAATAAGTTAGGTAGTGCGTGTAGAGGTTTTAATCAAAGTTTCTAGACCCTTTTCGAAACATTAAGGCGTTTATCATGATCAACAATTTGAGGAGTCGATTCTGATTGGTGATGAAGCTGATTTTGAAATGTGATTTGGTTGTTGAAAATTGAGAGGCTATGTGCCCTAGAAATTGTTGGGTTGAAGAGGAGTGAAATTATGGTTTTAGGAGTAGTTTCCCTAGTTCCATGCAAAATTTGGATGATTTCTCCAACTTGGATTGTAGGTTGGAGAAAATGGATCATTCAGGACAAAATGCGGCGTTTATCGACCTAGTGGTGGCCAGGATCCTAAAAGAGGACATTCCTCTGAAACATGAGATGGAGACAGAGCGATTATGACAACTGAGGCGAAACTTGGTTGATTTGGTGGAGCTCGTTCTTTGACTTCTAAAGCTTCTAACCTCGCATGATTGTTGCCATCTTTGCTTGAGAGGCTATGTTAGTTTCTAGGACGGACCACTTGGTTTTGGTGGGAAGCTGATGAAACACGGTCATCACAATGTTCCCCTTGCATAGTTTTCTCGGATAAACTCTCTAAAAGTCCCAAGCTTCATCGACATTTTTCTTCATGAAATCCCCTTGACACATTGACTCTAAGGAAGTTTTGAAGAATAATCCAATCCTTCATAAATGATTTGGCATAATCGCCACTTTTCAAGACCATGGTGAGGACATTGGATAAGAAGATCTTTGAATTTGTCAAAATACTTCCAAAAGGTTCTCGGGACAATTTTAAAATTTTGAATCTTGTTTCTAAGCTTGATTGTTTGTGGATAGGAAAGAATTTTTGGAAAAGCTGTTACAAATTCACCCCAAGTTGAGATGGAATCGTGGGCAAGCTATCTGACCATTTTTGGCTTTGTCCTTAAGGGCAAATGGAATAAATCGGAGTTTGATCGCATCTTCAGTTAAGTCCCTCATCTTAATCATGAGGCAAACTTCTTCAAATTAGGAGATAAAGATGTATCGTCTTGGTTTGACTCCTAAGAATTTGGTAAGCATGTTTATGAAATAAATTGAAGTTCAAAATTGGTTCCATTTACCTCGGGGAGTTTTATGCAAGAGGGATTGCATTTCTAGTGGGGTAACAAACATCTTGAAGAACGGTGGTTTGGTATTAGCCATTTCGTTTGGTTCAAGAGATGAATCAAAAGCGAATTAAGCGATTAGTATTATCCCTAACCCAAGTTTGCATACACCAAAATAAAATTTTTTTTATTTGAAAAGGATAAGAGAAAAAGTTAAGAAGATGATGAGAAAAAAAAATAAGGAAAAACTAACTAAAATAAATCAAGGCAATCACTTTCCAATCATCCTAACTCTAGGGTTAAGCCTAAATTTGACTTAGACCGCTCCTAACCAAAAATTCCCTTAGTGAAAGATCAAAGTTTACTTGGGTAATTAGCAGTGGGATAGTACTAGAGGAGATCAAAGATCAATTAAGTACCTCTTTCCTTTGGGCCTTCACGCAACCTAAACCTTGCCTTAGACACCAATTAATCCAAATAAACTTGGACGGTTCACTTAAGGATTTCTTGTTCCTTAATGAGCTCGAATCCTTAGGGGCCAACGTCTAATCAATTTTAAGAGGCTTGGGTATGTGTAGTGAGGAATTAGTGATTTTGGGCTAAGAAAGGGTGATGAAATCCCTCACCTTATCTTGATTAATGGGTTTTGCCCTTAAGATATTTTCAAGTGTGTGCCAAATCAAGATGCTCAAATCACTTGGTGAATTCCTACTATTATATGAAATGCAACCCTAACAATTAAAAGCAACTAAAAAGGATGCAAAAAAAAACAAAATCTTTTATTTTTATTATGATTAGACAATAAACAAAATGAAGTTTATTAGAGATTAGACAAGGGTAAAAATCTTTTATTTTTATTTTTATTTTTATTTTTATTTTCCTAATTGTCTCTAATGTGAATGAACTTATCTAAAGGGTGGAATTGAGAATACTAGAAAGAAGAGTTACCCAATAAGCTATCAAAGCCTCGTTGGAGGCAATTCTTCAATCTTGAATCTTCAACTCTTGATCTTCAAGCTCCAGTTCCTACACAAAGAAAACACACAAAATAAAACCAAACTTAATGAAAATCCTACTTATGCACCGTTCCCGACAGCGGCATAAAAACGATGGGAAATAAATGATTACCTCCTTAGTTGCAAGTATACAACATTGATCAAGTTATAGTATATAAGATTATCGATCCACGGAGCGAGAAGTAGGAAGAGTTTTGTTTAAGTTTTGGTTCTCAAATTATCAGCGTGACAATTAGGAGTTATTCAAATAAAATGAAAATAAGAAAATGGTGAAAGTGGTGGTGAAGTAGAGAGAGTGGTTGTGGATTATGTGCAAAGAGGAGAAAATAAAGTTGAGAATGTGGTTGTGGTTATATGCACATAATAACAAAACTAGGTTTGAGATTATATGCACATGGAGGAATATGAGATTGAGAGAAAGTAAAAATCAATGAAATCAAAATAAAGGAAAATAACAAACAAATGAAAAACAAGGATAAGAGGAAAATAAAGAAGGTAAAATGGAGGATTAATTAAAGATATGAGGAATCTAGAGTAGATCCACTAGCTTATCTCAATCTCATGAAAATGAGTTGGATTTGTTAGCTAGTTTCAAACAATCTCTAGGGATCCCACGAATATTAGCGCACACTTAGAAAAGGGTAATTCCTAGAGGGTTCTAGCCTCAAGGTGAATTAAAGAAAAAAAATTCTAGAAAGTAAATACAAAATTAAATACATTGCATGAAAGAAATGCAATTGCAAGAATTAAATTGCATGAAAGTAAATTGCAGAAAGTAAATTGCATGAAAGTAAATCTATTCTACAAACAAGAAAATAAAGAAGAAAATAAAAAGAAATAAAATAGAAACCAACAACTCGATCTTAATCTAATCCTCTTTTGGTCCTTGGATTAGAAGAAAGAGGAAATTGAAGAGGTGATTTCATTTATTGTGTAACAAAGTTACAATTTTGGAAGGTCTTCTCAATTAAGAGTGACCCTCCTCTCCAAATGGAGTTTTACAAAATATTTCACACTCAAAACCCTCGGCCTTCACCCTATTTATAGCCAATGAGTTGATGTGAACCCTTGGATCAAACCTAGCCAAAAGGAAGAGAAATCCACCATTAATTGAATCATTTGGGAACGATCGGTTGGCGTCGGTTGTATGCTGATTAACCAACCGGTTGGCCAACGATTAGTCAACAGATTGGTTCCCCGAATTTGTCTTTTCTTGATTTTCTTCACGAATTTCTCTTGGATAAATTTGGTATCTTGGGCCTTTGTTTGTCTTGATTTTGGCTTCAAATATTGGTAGAAATTAGAAATTTGAGTCATTTGGGCTTTTATTCATTGTTTCTTTATTAGCTTTTAAAAATAAGATAAAATTATTATTAGTAATATCGTTATTCATATAACATAGGTAATAAGGGTATAAAAATGTAATTAAAATGTGATAATCACAACATGACTTGCTTACATGCCTCGTCGGTTGTTCCTCTCTTAGATATTATGGTGGGAGGAAATTAAGGGTTATCGAGTTATCCTTAGAATATGGGTTTATTCTCCGGGAACTCCTCGTTGAAAATTTGGAAGCGGTTTATACTGCGTAATCGGTTGGAGTAGGATTAGTGACGTTGATGGGTCAATCAATACGATCGAGAAGTTATCCACAAGAATATTTCTTGTGAGAATATTCTTAGGAACTTCTCGACAAATTAGGAAGCGGTTTACACTGTAATCCTAGTTGGGTAGGATTGGGCATTGATCGTCGTGCAATCCGCGCGATCGAAGTTATCCCTAAGAATATTTCTTATGAGAATATTCTTGGGAACTTCTCGACAAATTAGAAGCTGTTTACTCGTAATCCTAGTTGGGTAGGATTGGGCGTTGATGCGTCGTCGATGCAATCCATGATCGAGTTATCCTAGAATATTTCTTGTGAGAATATTCTTAGAACTCTCGACAAATTAGGAAGCGGTTTATACTGGTAATCTAGTTGGGTAAAGTTAGCGTTGATCGTCGATGCAATCCATACGATCAGTTATCCTAAGAATATTTCTTGTGAGAATATTCTTAGGGAACTTCGACAAATTAGGAAGCGGTTTATACTCGTAATCTAGTTGGAGTAGGTTGAGCGTAGCGTTGATCGGCGTCGTGCAATCCATACGATCGAGATTATCCCTAAGAATATTTCTTGTGAGAATATTCTTCAGGAACTTTCGACAAATTAGAAAGCGGTTTATACTCGTAATCCTAGTTGGGTAGAGTTGGGCGGCGTTGATGCGTGATGCAATCATACGATCAGTTATCCCTAAGAATATTTCTTGTGAGAATATTCTTGGGAACTTCTCGACAAATTAGGAAGCGGTTTATACTCGTAATCCTAGTTGGGTAGGTTGGTAAATAGCGTTGATGCGTCGATGCAATCCTTACGATCGAGTTATCCTAAGAATATTTCTTGTGAGAATATTCTTCGGGAACTTCTCGACAAATTAGGAAGCGGTTTATACTCGTAATCCTAGTTGGAGTAGGATTGGTAGCGTTGATGGCGTCGATGCAATCACTTGCGATCGAGTTATCCTAAGAATATTTCTTGTGAGAATATTCTTGGGAACTTCGACAAATTAGGAAACGGTTTATACTCGTAATCCTAGTTGGAGTAGGATTAGGCGGCAGCGTTGATGTCGATGCAATCATACGATCGAGTTATCCTAAGAATATTTCTTGTGAGAATATTCTTAGGAACTTCTCGACAAATTAGGAAGCGGTTTATACTCGTAATCCTAGTTGGGTAGGATTAGGCGGCAGCGTTGATTGTCGATGTGATCCTTACGATCGAGTTATCCTAAGAACATTTTTGTGGAAATATTCTTCAGGAACTTCTCGATAAATTAGGAAGCGGTTTATACTCGTAATCCTAGTTAGAGTAGGATTGGGCGGCAGCGTTGATGTCGATGCAATCCTTACGATCGAGTTATCCCTAAGAATATTTCTTGTGAGAATATTCTTAGAACTTCTCGACAAATTAGGAAGCGGTTTATACTACGTAATCCTAGTTGGGTAGGATTAGGCGTAGCGTTGATTGTCGATGTGATCCTTACGATCGAGTTATCCTAAGAACATTTTTGTGGAAATATTCTTAGGGAACTTCCGATAAATTAGGAAGCGGTTTATACTCGTAATCCTAGTTGGAGTAGGATTGGTGACGTTGATCGTCGATGCAATCCGCCGATCGAGTTATCCTAAGAATATTTCTTGTGAGAATATTCTTAGGGAACTTCGACAAATTAGGAAGCGGTTTATACTCGTAATCCTAGTTGGGTAGGATTGGGCGGCAGCGTTGATGCGTCGATGGCCTTGGCGTTATCCTACGAATAAACCTTGAGAATCTTTCCAAATATAGCGGAGTGAATGGCGTCAATCAGCGGATTGATTTGGCACTATCTTGACATCGGATAAGGTTCAATTAGGACTTCTAATTAGGGACTGATTTGATTCCTTTTGGCTATCAATGCGCTCCAATTAGAATTCCTACTTGTTTGCCATAGGACTCCTTATTCAAAGAGGATTGGGTTCATATGGGGTTGTTATAAATACGTAAATCACTTCTTTTCATGACCTAGGCGGCCCCCTCTCACGGTGCTCCTCTCGTTTTCATCTCGCTTAGCCGTTTCGTCTCTTCGAACAACAAAGATGCAGCATGAGAGTTTTGCAAATTCCTTTTCTTCTTTTCTTCTTTTCCCCTTTTTTGTCGCGTCGGTGTATGAGACCAGGAAGAGGACCAGAGCCGAGGTCATGGCTAAACGGCCCGGTGGATGGTATTGCGGTACGAGTATGTGGCCGCTTCGCCCATGGCCGAGCTTATTCTTTACTGGCCTTCCCGTCGCGATCGCGTAGAGGCCGTGGCGCCCATAGCGGTATTCGTCTTAGCCGGCTGCCGGCGCCCGGCTGCCACGGCGTTAGGCGCCCGGCGCCCATGACCGAATCTTGGCAGCGCCTTGGCCTTGCATGGCCGGATCTCGTCGGGTGCTTCGGCCTCTCGGGATGTCTTGTTCCCATTGGTGTCGGGCTTTTGACACTTTATTTATTGATTTTTGATTGTATATCGGCTATTTGTCTTCTTTTGCGATTTAGATGTGCGTCGCCAAAGATCTCATGTTAGAAGTCGATCAACTCGCGTCAGCGTGAATGCTGCGCCTCCTTCTTTGGTGAATGCGCCCGGCGTTATCATCTTCGTGCATATATCGTTATCGCTTGGCTCTCCTTTGTGAGGCGATTGGGAAGAACGAAATCCTCCTTTGTGGGGACCGGCCTTCCGCAGTTGGTTTGCTCGGTCATCACTGTCTCCGATATCTTTAGCGGGGCGATTTCATACGTACCCTTGCCGGTAGAGCGGAATATATTGCCGCTTTGTTTCGCGACTATATTTATCGTTCTCGGGGTGCCCGATCTGGAAATCGTCATACGTTATAAGGTCGTGACTCAATCCATGGTTTTCGAGAAGAGTTCGCTTCGGCTATTTTCTTTTTAAGATATTCCTTCTTGATCACGGTAATTCTTTGTTCTCTTGTGGTAGGCGGATGCTCCGATGATTACTCGTCTATCTGAAGGCTCCAAATGTCAAGTCGATTCTTAAGGTCATCGGGAAGAATACTTCTCCCAGGAAGCGAACCTTGATGACAAACACCAGCGAGGAGAAACCCGTGAGGCGAGGCTACTATCATAATTTGGGATGATGAGTCGAGGGATGCTTCCATCGTCCGATCCATTTGCACCGCCTCCCGGCCTCAGCCGAGCGGGGGTTTCCCAGCCCTTGAGTATAGGGCGAGGAGGAGGCCTCAAGTTAATCTTGGACCACTTCCCGGATTCAACCTATCGCTGAGATTGCCCGGGCCAAAATCTATTTCACACGATCGGTTCGTGATGGGTCTCCTTACATTTGTTGGAGAATGGTTTGAAAATGAGGCTCTATTATCGAGGTTAGATGGGGCGACCTCTATGGACTTCTACCCATTCATGTTGAGTACCTTGGGGAAATTCAGTGTGGTGGCCCTCGGTGGCTAACCGTTGTGAGCAAAGGCTCACCGGTAGCTAACTTTTATGTATCGTGTGGATAGCTTAGCCTTTTTGATTCATACAATGAGGTGGGGCGACTCATCGGCGAGGCTCGGATCAAGGCTTCGTGAGCATTTGTGAGAGGAGAATATCGAGCAAGAGAGTTATTTTCGCGAACTCCTATGGCGGCGTCACTGCGGCGTCGGATGGTGAGTACCACACCCATGTCAATGCATACGAGGAATCGGGGACCGTTCAAGGGAGAAGACTTTGAAGAATTTCCGCGTGAGTGTACAGTCAGGCGTCACTAAGCGTGAGAAGCAAGTCCTCCGGCGTCGTCGGGAACATCACGGTTTCTTCGGCTGCGAACTCACGAAGAGGAACGGAAGGAAGCCAAAGCTTCGGGTTGGCGAAGCTTGAGAGGAAAAAACTAGCGCCGTCAAAGTGACCTTGCTTCCTTCACATTCTTGGATTAGCATGAAGATCCGATGTCTTTGCGAGACTTTCATTCTCTTTGTCGGCCATGTCGTTATGATTTTTGTTTAGATGTATTATCACAACTTTGCTTGAATCAATTGTCTCAACATTCCTTTATAAATGAAGTTCATTTCTTGCTTAACCCCTCATTGATTAACTTCGAGTTTTTAGCAAACCCTGTTATCAGCAGTTTGATTAGCCTTTACCGATTCCGTTTGAATCGGGCTAAGCGTCGCGATTGTCCAAATCCATTCCGCGCGTGATGTTGTGCTAAAAGAATGAAACTCTTCTAGTCTTGTTGCTATGATATTGAATACATAGACTTGGTACTCTTTTACACGGGCAAGGCCACCCGACAGCGTGTTGGCGTTGGCTTTATCCCTTCTTAGGCCGGGATAAAATACCACGGTGTCTTCTTCAATCGGAAAAAGACTAAACCGAGCAGCGTGTGAGGGGCATTGGCTTTATCCTTCCTAGGCCGGGATAAAATACCCAGTCGAACTCACAGTGTCTTCTTCAATGGAAAAAGACTAAGCAGAAGCGTAATCGTGTGGCGTTGGCTTTATCCCTTCTTAGGCTTGGGATAAAATGCGAGTCGGACTACGGGTGTCTTCTTCAATCGGAAAAAAGCTAAACCGGCAGCGTGTGATCGCGTTGCTTTAGGGTTATTAGCCAACCCCGACCTTCAGCGGGTTTGATGGGCCTTTACCAACTACCATTTGAGTTGGGCTAGCATGTAGATTATCTAAATCCGTTCTACACACAGCGTTGTGCAAAAGAATGAAACTCTCTTAGACTTAATGCTACGATATTGAATCACGCGGGCCGTCTTTTTCAGGAAGACTAACCCGGCGGCTGGCGTGTTGGTGGCTATCCTTAGGATTGGGATCAAATTCCCGGAATCAAACTCGTGTCTTCTTCAATCGGAGAAGACTAAGCCCGACAGCAGCGTGTGAAGTTGGCTTTATCCCTTCTTAAGCAGGGATAAAATGCCCCGAATCGAACTCGTTGTCTTCTTCAATCGGAGAAAGACTAAAGCGGCAGCGTGTGGCGTTGGCTTTATCCCTTCTTAGCCGGGATAAAATACCCCGAGAATCAAACTCACAGTGTCTTCTTCAATCGGAGAAAGACTAAACCGGCTTAGCAGCGTGTGGCGTTGGCTTTATCCCTTCTTAGGCCGGGATAAAATGCCCGATCGAGCTCAGTGTCTTCTTCAATCGGAGAAAGACTAAACCCGGCTTAGCGTGTGAGGCGTTGGCTTTATCCTTCTTAGGCTTGGATAAAATGCCCCAGTCGAGCTCGGTGTCTTCTTCAATGGAGAAAAGACTAAACCCGACAGCGGCGTGTTAAGCGTTGGCTTTAACCCTTCTTAGGCTTGGGATAAAATACCCCAAGAAGAGTCTTGGATTAAGGAGTTTTGATTAATCTGATTAAATTGGTGAGAGAGGAGGAACTTTATGTTCTATTTCTCATAATGGAAACCAATAGCGGGGGCCTGCCGTAGGAATCGAAAGGACTCGGAGTGACCTGATCGGACAACTGGTCACGAAAATCGGCGCCTACCCGGTCGGCACTACCTAAGATGAAAGATGGAACAAAAGTGGGATCTCCACTCCGAGAACCGAAGAGACTGGTGACCTTGAGCGGACAACCTGAGTGCGAGAATCGGCATACCTTGGTCGAGCTACGGGAAAGGATGGAACTAAGAGTGGGATCTCCCCTCGAGAACCAAAGAAACTTCGAGGCGACCTTGATTCGGACAACCTGATGCGAAAATCCCGGCAGCATACCTTGATCGAGCTACCTAAGATGAAAGATGGAACTAAAGTGGGATCTCCCTTGAGAACCGAAGAGACTCGGATGATCTTGAGGCGGACAATGCAGTACGAAAATTCCGGCATACCTTCGATTCGGCGCTACCTAAGATGAAAGGTGGAACTAAGAGTGGGATCTCCACTCGAGAAGCGAAGACTCGAGATGACCTTGGTAGGACAATCTGTCCGAAAATCGGCGCATACCTTCGTTAGCTACCTAGGAGAGAGATGGAACTAAGAGTGGGATCTCCACTCCGAGAACCGAAGAGACTCAGATGACCTTCAGGCGGACAATGCAGTGCGAAAATCCGCATATCTTGATCGGCGCTACCTAGGAAGATGGAACTAAGAGTGGGATCTCCACTCAGAAGCCCGAAGAGACTTCGAGGTGACCTTGAGGACAGAATACACGAAAATCCCGAAACACCTATACACCGGTCGAGCAACCTAGGAGGAAAGATAGAACCCTTCCGTTTGTCACGAAAAGGATCTTCTGTTGGGAGAGGAAGAATTTTATATTCTATCCCACAGTGAAAGGATTTTGAGTGGGCCTCTTGTTCATAGAAGGAATCAAGAGTTTTGGTAATGTACGAATTTGTAAGCTTACGTCAAGGAATTTGATGCGGTGATGGCGGATAAATTTAGGGTTATCCTCAAGAAAAGGTGCAACATCCCACGAGGAACTTCCGTCGAAGCGGGTTATCCACGAAGACACTAACGGTAGTATTTCTTGGAACTTCCCATTATCGGCATTAATTGCGGTGCTGGCGTTATTAAATCACAGCACCATTGGAGTAGCCGTTTCTATTATAAGCGAACCCTCCCATTTAGGCTCAATTTGCCTTTCTTCTTGGAAGTAAGGATTATCGGTCGTCGGCGGAGGACCAAATCTCCTTCTTTGAAACTCCGTTGTCGCACTTTCTTGTTGAGCTCTCGACATCCTAGCTAGTAAAACTCAATGCATTGTTGAGCTTCGGTACCGTCCAACATCTCGAGCTCTTGAGGCGTTTACGATGTTGTTCTTCAATCGTCATCCCGTTAGAGGCGTCGCGAAGTGGCGAATCTGAATTTCCAATGGGAGAATTGCTTCACGCAGTAGACCCGAGAATATGGGGTCTCTCGGTTGGCGTGCGGTTTGTGCGATATGCCCGAGTGCTTCTCGAGTTTATCGTCCCGGTCTAAGCTTGTTATTTTCACAAGCCGAAGAATCTTGATAATCGTCTTGTTGAATGCCTCGGCTAATCCATTTCGCGGCTGGATTATAGAACGTCGGCGAGGCGTCTTGTATTTGAACTTCTCATAAAACCTAATGAAGGAATTGCGATGAATTGAGGACCGTTGTCATGTGCGATCCGTCTTGGGACACCCGTGTGGTAGATAACATGGTGTTTGATAAACTTGATGGCGGTATCGCCTTCACTTCTTTTAGCGGGATTGCTACGCCCCACTTGGAAGTAGTCGGTGTCGCTAGAATAAACCGATCGCCTTTGGCCGGCGGAGGGGACCTACAAGCGTCCATTCCCCATGTCTCGAATGGCGGGATGTGGCGAAGGATGCGCTGCAGGTGATGCATATAATTCGCGTGAATTTGACCGCGTGGCATTCCGGCGTGCTTCTCATTGCGTCATTAATCATTGTGGGCTAAAGTAGCCCATTCTCTGATTCGATCATTAGAGCTTGGGACGGTGATCGCGCATTCACCTTCCGTGTGCTTCTCGAAGGACCTCTTACGCCTCTTTGTTTGAGAGGCATCGAATAAAGACCATCGTATCCCGGCGATAACACCAGGGTCCAGTGTTGTAGAAGAATCTTGGAGCTCTTAAGGATTGACTCTCTCTCCTTCGTCTTGAGAATACCGTGCAAGGCGTAGTCGATGATAAGGCCAATCTCGGGGCCAATTTGGTTTGGCTTGCATGTACCTCTTGGTAACTATCCCTTTGTCTTCTTGTACCTCATCATATATCGGTACAAAAGGCTGATGAGTCTGGCCGTAACTAGGCGCTCGGTCTCGGAAGGTTATACTAGCGACCGCATTCGCGCCGCTAGTGCATCTGCGTAAAAGAAATATATTGATGAAGAATTCTTGAATGAGTCGCCATTTCAACGGCTATCGATGATAGGGGACGGATCGGGGATTCCTCGCCGTAGTCACCGGGATCCTTAACTATCAATTGTGAATCGCCATATGCTGAGATACTGACCCCGGCTCCTTGGCGAAACTAAGTCCAATAAGTAGCGCATTATATTGACTCGTTATTAGAGCAAGGTTCATTGAGTGAATAAGCACGGGCATGACATGATTCCGGAAATCAAGACAACTCATTCCCGGGAGATTGTAGAACATCCGGTGGCTACATTAGTGGCGAAACTCCGTCAAAATACATCCGCCATATTTGTTGGTGCGATGTAGTGTTGACTTCACGGACTTCATCGGGAAGATCGTCATATAGTTCAAGCTGCGTCCGTTGTCGGGTTGGCGTAAGAGCCAATCGCTTGTCCTTTGACCGACTTTCTTTGTTTGAAGTGCAAGTCATATTGGGACAAGAGCAAGGCCCATTTTGTCAAATGCCAACTCATTGAGGCGGTAAGGTCATAAATATTCCGGACGGATTTACGTTAGAGATAACATAAATCGTCATCCGACTAAATAGTGCGCATTTGAATCGCGAACACTAATGCAAAGCCTTCTTCGACCATTGGGTATCGAGACTTCGGCGCCGACCAATGTTAACCGAGTAATACTTTGCTGTTCGTGACCGCCGTCATCATCCTATGCGAGTAAAGGCGAGTGATCCGTTGCCTTGGCGTAGATCGAAGCGGTTTCTGGAGCAGCGGTGCAACAAGAGCGGGGAGGTTTAGCGAGATCTGATTTGATCTCTTCAAGCGGCTTTCGGGCGTGATCCCAAATAAGCGACCGCCCTTCTTGTTCAACTTAGAAACGGTTGGCACTTCCCGGATAGGTTCGATATGAACGTCCGGATGTCATCCAATCGCCCTTGTAACCCACAGTTCTCTCAGATTTCCGGAGGTTGCAACTCTTGAACGCCTTTGTCAAGATCGGCGTGGATTCCTCATGCGGTGATGACAAAGCGAGAGGCTGCCGCTGGGACATCCCAAGGAAGGATTTGGCAGGATTCATCTTTAGTTGATGAGCTCGCATGAGCTCGAATACCGTTTAAGGTCTTTGATGTGATCTCCCGTCGGCTTTTCCGCGACCAAGCGTCGGCGTAGCATCGACCGTTTTCCGGAGATGTCTGGAAAATTTTCATCGCTCATTTCGCTGATGCGTGGCGCCCGGCATTTCGAGCCCGAATGGCATGACCATGTAGCAATATATTCCGATGGGGCGTTACGAGCGGCGTGTGTTTAGCATCATCGGGTGCATTTTAATCTGATTGTATCGAGAAACCATCCATGAATGACATTCTTTCAAATCCACACGTATTATCGACTATGACATCGGTGATTGGAAGAGGGAAGTCTTTTAGACAGCGGCGTTCGAGATCTGTGAGTCAACCGGATCCTAATCGAACCATTCTTCTTCGAATGCTTAGGGACTATATTAATCAGGATGTGTTGAATTTCCTTAATGAATCGATTCTATGAGTTTCTTCACTTAGTCAGCGATTGCAAGATTTGTGGGCAGAAACCGTCTTCGATGTTGCTTGCGAGTTTGACATCCACTTTGATGTTGAGGCGATGTGTGCCACATTAGGAATCGAGTCTGGCATGTCCTCCTAGCTCGGTGAATACATCGATATATTTCGATTAGGGCGATCAACTCTTCCTTCTCTTAGGAAAGAGTATTGCTGATGTTTATGAGCTTAGGATGCTCTTAGTCACCCATATTAACTTGGACTACCTCATCCTTAGTGGGGGTTCTCTTTGTTCGAACCTATCCCAATGCTCTTTGAGTTGATGGATCCATGGATCTTCCCATGTTGGCATGTCTTCATCACTCTCAACGATAGCGGGATCGGCCGTAGCCATATTTGACATTAAAGCCTTGGCTTCTCAGAGGTTGGTGAGAATCCCAGCCGGCGAATCGGGCGAATCTTCGTTCCCCTCATCGGGTGGATTATTATCAATCAGCCATGAGCATTCATCTTCTGAAGAGGATTCGTATCCCAATCCCCGTCTAAATGCATAATAATTATCCGGCTTCCCTCTTGGGACATATGCCGCTCTAGGGGAGACTCGAGGACCTCACCCAAAACATAGACCTTCCCCTTGTGTCAAGTTGTACCCCCATTTCTTCATGATACCCAGTGTTTCTGGACTATATCTGAATGTGTGGAGGATAGGCCCATTATCATCTTCATCTACTTCAAAGAAATGGTTCGGCGTTGGAATCGCATCTCCTTTTTCGTAAACCAAGTCTTTTTCATTACTTGATCTTCGTGGGATGACGAGTGTTGTCCCAAAGGAGTCTTGGAACTGCTTTTGTGTAAAACAAGATGACCGAGTTGGTAAGTGCAACTCTGGATCATTGTATAAACCTGTCATCACATCATTCAAGGACAAAGGATACTCTAAATCGTCATTTATTGATTCATCGGCAATTTGCCAATTACAATGTTCATCGGCGATTCTTCATCGTCAAGATTGATTACAAAGGGTACAATGTCATTTAAAACAAAACCACCACTATAACCAAGCCGGTGTCCGGCTTCTTCACCGCTGTCCGTGCCTTGGAGTCGATGATTGATTCGGACTCATACCGCAGTAGAGTAGAGAATCGATGAAAAATTCTCCATCCCCTAGCGGTTGTTTGTCGCGACCACCGTCTTGACTTCATTATTAGTGTCTACATATTTGAGACGATGAAGAGTGGATGGGACTATAACATTCTTGTGGATCCAAGGTCGACCCAACAATAAGTTATAGGAGGTCTCTGCGTCAATCACATAGCGGTGACTTGGACTTTAAGTCCCCATTTGGCACTTTATCCGGTTTTACCCGGTGAGACCGCTAGTGTTAAATCCGTGATCCTTGATGCTTGTTGATGCGACTTCTTGTGAGGATTCAAGATGATACATGGCCGAGGGCATGATGCTCCTGTGGAACCGGATCGACTTGGATCGGTTAACTTCACTAGAGCCAATATACCGGTGAAGTATAGCGGCCTATCGTGCTTGGAATTCCTCATATGCATGTCATCCTTTGTAAAAGTGATGCAGGGAAGTGTTTAGTAAGGTTGCATTGTTGGGCGACTCTTCGGACTCGGCTTAATGCGAGGTGAGAAAACCTCCGAATCGGTAGGCTTCTTGAAGAGCTTCTCTTGTCTCTTTTGACAAGCATAGCAGTTTGTAAAGTGATCCTTGGGAATATTAGCCAATTGGGCCATAGCGTCGGCGATATGGGGTGTTGGAGCTTCGGTTTGTCTCTTCTAATCGGGTGATTGAGCCGAGGCTGCCGGAATTTGAACTTCTTGTGGCTGCCTTGTGGATTCTTTGGCGCCACAACATTTAAGCTTTCGGCAGCAGTGAGGAATCGTTGGCACGGTTCACGATAGCGTCTTGGCATTAAGTCGGGGACTTAGGGTACTTGTATTTATAGGTAATGTCCATCTGGTGGCGTGGGCTTGAGTTCCCCTTCGGACGGTTTGGTATGTTACCACATTGCGTCATCTCCAATTGCGAAGTAGCATGGCATGCCTTTCCCTTCGCTTTGATTTTTCTTCAATGAAGAAGAGGCTACCCATTGCTCATCCTCCGCCAGTGCAGGTGGATCCTGAGGACTTAAGCCATTTGGGGTCGTATATGATACAAGTCCTACGGTGTGTTGCTTATGAAGGCGTCATTCACCGTCTTCATTCGACTTTGACCCTTTGGTTTGGGTTCAAACCATGTCAATGTACTTGACCCAAAGCTTATGGACACGCATTTGCTCCGACCTTCTTTTCTTTGGGCGGCTTCATAGTGATGATCCCCGCGTCAATTAAAGCTTGGATTTTATCCTTAAGGCTAAAAAGCGAGTTTAGTGGGGTGATGAATTGCCCTATGATCTTGCGATATTTTAGATCGTTAGTCCTCATTGCTTCCTCTTGATTACGAATGGGAGGGCTTGATCTTGTTATTTTCGACAAGATATTTAAAGAGACCGAGGAATCTTAGTCCCCTAAAGGAATAGGACTTGGGAATCTCTACCACGAACTGCTGTTTCGGTGGCCCGGGTTGCCGTTGATTGTTACTGTTGTGGCCCGTTGTTGTTATTCTTTGCTGCTGCTGGGGTTGGAGTTGGAGCGTTTGGTTATAACCGCCCGTCTTGGCTGCTCTTTCCCTTTGCGGCGTAGGACAAAGTTACGTTTTAGGGCTTCCAGGTGGTTGGCCTCTCCGCCTTTTTCCTCTTGAGGAATCTTTGACTTGTTTCCAAGTCTATCCACGTTATAGATGGTGTCCCCATTGCCTCGGCACGTCTGTCGATAGGTTATTGTGGCAAGTCACGGGATGAACTCTTCTATTATTGGATCGACGGTTCATTGCCTTGTTAGGAATCGTTTGACAAAGATATCCACGCGTTTCTCGTGCTTCGTCGAGCAATGTCGATCGATACTTGGTATCGTCGTCGAAGTTGGTGAGGAAGCTAGATTCCATGTCGTCCCGTATGTGAATGCTCCGGCTGAGGCGGCGGTACCAATCGAAGCTGCTCGAAGGGCCAACAAATAGAGAACCATCGGGGCTCATTTCGGATATGACTCAGAGTGGACTTGAAGTAAATCAAGTCTGCGTGCGGGGAACCCTTCCGTCAAATGGTGTAAAGTTTATTAAGTTAAACTTTGGCGGGTATGGGATTGATTCCCACTCCCTAGGATATGGGCAAGGAATACATCTTCTTCACCTCTTGGCGGAAATCAATGAGTTTATTTTGCTCTCGAGGTCTTTGATTTTCGTTCTCATGAACAACGACATCTACGTTGCCAATGCGTTAGTGGTTCGGAGGGTTATCATCCTCTTGTTGCTTCCCTCGATGAATTGTGTCATCTTGATGCGATGTCGATCACGGTGACTTCGACTCACCTCGATGTTTTGTCAAGGCTTGGATCATTGGTCATGCATTTCTCTCGCCGTCTGCATGGCCAAATCCATCTCTAGCTTGAAGTTTTCCGTTGTTTAGCCAAGCGCTTGTCTAGCATTTTAGCCACTTGATGCATGCTTGATCATAAGCATTTCTTAGGGCTCCCTTGGTAGATATAGTATGATCGAGGCGATTGGGAACCAATATCCGGCGCATCATCCTCGCGGGTATCCCCTCGAAGTTTGTGATTATCACGGACCGTCGGATAGTCCGGACATAAGCGAGTTAACGTTGCGTCGCGGTGGGAATAGCCGTGGCGGCGGTTCTTTCTTTGTCATATTATTAGTGACCGGCGAATTCATCTTCTCGGGATACCATCCTTAGCGGAATCGCCTTGACTTAGGTCTTGATGTATGGTGCTAAGTCTACGGAAGACCGAAACTCTTTAAAGTCTCTTGCGGCAATTGCACTCGAGAGCACCGTTTGATGAGCTTAGAGCACAAAAACGCGACCGTATGAGTTTGGGGGAATCCCGAGATTTCCTCGTACCCCACCGCTCGGTATCTGGTCATCGGTATGATGCGGGCAACTGCCGTGCGTCGGCCGATCCCTCGGGTATAACGTCGTCGTCGTCGGGGCAGCGTCTCCTTAGAATTAAAAGTAACTTCGCCTCGACTTTCATTTATGTGGCGTCGCGTCTGGCGGACTCTCGGACTTCTACCTTTATTCGGTTGGTGGGACCATAGGGATCTTCCCTCGCCGTGGATCGGGTGCGACCTCCTGAGGTGACCGTGATTCTTCGAGAGGACCCAAGCGATCCTTGATAGTTGGATTGGTGGTGGTGGCGGAGTTGGCTTCACCACTAATTCCGTCTGACGCTTTTGACTTTGGCCGTCCGGACTTGGACTTTGGCGAGTTTACAACGCCCTGCGGTCTTGACTGGCGCCGGGCGGGAAGTGGAATATTGGCAATCTTAGCTTTGAAGCCGTGCGGTGGGGTTGGAGCACGGCTTGATTTGGGCCTCAAACCTGGTGGTATGTCGGCGACTTCTTTACTACCTCCTTCTTCAATTCACGAGCTTGCGCACCAAAGCTCGGTGCACATTACTAAGTGCATGATGCTTCGGATGCAGCTCCGGCGTGGAAGCATTCCGTTTGACGGACCCACTTTCGGTAGTTGGCGACTTAGATGAACCGTCGATCACTTGGGTGAAACCTCTGCGTAAGTGCGGATCTTAGATCCGCCGTAGCGGACCCCATCCATGGATTACCGGACCTTGGCGTATTCGCCCATGCTCTCGTGTCGCCTTTGAGCTCCTTGGCCTTGCGGAGCGTCATCGGCGTTCATCTCGGGCGCCGTTATGTCAGGACTTGAGCCGATGGGGATTTTAAGCTACTGCGGTGGCGGGGTTGAACTTCGCCATCACGGGCTCTACATGAGAGGCCCATCGGGTTCTCCTTGCGGCGGAGACCTTCTTGGGCGGCGGGGCTGGATCTGAGGAGGGTGAGGATATATACTCCTCGAACTTCTCTTGGTCGACTTCGAAATCGACCTCTTCCTCCACGGGATAAGAATCCTTGATTGCGGAGCGACCTCCGATCGAGGCGGTGGCTCCCCACGTGGTCGCCGACTTGTTGGCGGTAAAAGTTGTCTTGTTATTCATTATCGTTTGAACTTCGTTTTACGGCTTCTTGGGCCTACAACAAAATTCAAAAGAAAACCTTTTATTTTAAAGTACAATGAAGCGAAAATTACAACTTGTAATGAACAAGCGCTCGGATCCGTTCGGAATCCTAAACATGTGGGTTCTTCGCTGTCTTAGGGGACTTGAATCGTCCGTGGACCACGGCGCAATTCGATCCGGTAGAAACAGGGTTGCGGAACTTCTGAGGCGTGAAGGGGCTCGTTTCTGAAGAAGCAAGAAGCGCTAAGGGATCACACTCCGAAGAGAGGATGCTTCGGGGATCACACTCACGAAGGAGAGATGCGGGGCGGGTGAATCTACTAGGAGAAATCCGCGTAGCTGATACGTAGCGACCGAGTTAAACACCTCGGCTGGTGAAGATCGGCGTCGGCCGGATTCGTGCTTGCGGTGCTTGAGCGTTGCGTTGGCGGCTCGTAGATCTCGCGAGAATCCAAACTCGAAAATCAGCTCTGTAAATCCCGAAATGACAAAGTCCAGTGAACTCGAGAAAATCCACCTCAACCCCCATGAAGAAGACCCCCTATTTATACAAATCGAGTGTGGTGGCTCGGCCACCATGGCGAGCCACCGACAAATGGTAGAGCCACCTGGCTGCCAAAACCAAGTGGTAACCGGCAAAGTGTAGAGCTACCTCGATCTCTTGGCGAGGTGGCTGCCGACAAAGTGTAAACCACCTCGACCACTTGGCGAGGTACCTCGACCAAGTTGGCGGCGCACCTTCTCGCCGTTTTTGTCGTTTTTTAATGGTTTTCGGCGTTTTACGTCTCGGGCTTGGGTTCGTCGTATTTGATTAGGGACTAATTCTTGGTTGGTTCGGCTCAACGGTCTGAAATCGATCATCTGTTCAAGTCGGTTTAAAGCGTGCTTGTGGCGTGGGGTTTCCCGTCGGGTTGGCGTCTTAACGATTCGGCGTCCATATCATTTGATGGGTTATCATTCAGGACTCCCGTCCGCGAGTTGGTATCGGGGATCTTGTAAGTATTTTTTAACGCCTACAGTAATTTTAGGAAAATTAAAAAAGAATCAACAAGTCCACGGGGTTTCGACGCTTGAAAGTGTAGTGTCTTTTGACGAAATTGTGAACTTTATTTTGGAAGAACTTGTGATTGGAACAAGTTCGGAGGACTTGTGAGTTGAACAAGGCTTTGGGGCTTGTGGTGTGAACAAGGCTTTGGGCTTGTGTTGTGAGCAAAGATTTTGGGCTTATGATGTGAACAAGGCTTAAGCTAAAGCCTTGTGTTGTGAGCAAAGATTTTGGGCTTATGATGTGAACAAGGCTTAAGGCTTGTGGTGTGAACAAGGCTTTGGGCTTGTGGTGTGAACAAGGCTTTGGGCTTGTGATGTGAACAAGCCTTAAGGCTTGTGGTGTGAGCAAGGTTTTGGGCTTGTGTTGTGAACAAGGCTTAGGGCTTGTGGTGTTAATAAGGTTTTGGGCTTGTGTTGTGAACAAAGATTTACGCTTGTGGTGTGAACAAGGCTTAAATTTGAGGACCTATCATCCTATTGAAGAGGATTGATAAGTTGGTTGCGATTTAAGTAAATTTGAGGACCTATCATCCTATTGAAGAGGATTGATAAGTTGGTTGCGATTTAAGCAAATTTGAGGACCTATCATCCTGGTGAAGAGGATTGATAAGTTGGTTGCCAAATTAACCACGTTTTATGATTTTCAAGAGTTTGGGTTGACTCCTTGTAAAAGGAGTTTCCAAAAATTAGCTAAGTGTTGGACTCAAAATGCGGAGGTGAGCCTCGCGTTTGAAGTTTCAAAATGCTAGGGTGATCCCTACATTTGAAAATTAAGCAGCGGAGGTAGCTTCAGCGTTAAGTTTTAAACGCTAGAAGCGATCCTAGCGTTTAAAATTAGCGGAGGTAAGCCTGGCGTTTGGAGTTTTAAAGCTAGGGTGATCCCTAGCGTTTGAGAATTTGAACGGTGAGCCTGGCGTTGGGGAGAACTGAACCAGCAGCGGTGGTTGCGTTCTAAAGGGTTCCCCTCGATTTTGTATAAATTGATCCCCGAGGTAAAATTAAAATTACCGGTAAAATCACGCAGTTGTTCGTCTCCTTTGCAATTTGGCGACGTTAGGTCTCCTTCGAATTTGGTGTTCTCAAAACTCTTTTCGAGTTTTTTCAAGTATTTGATCTTCCAAGATCCTTCAATGGCTCCTGTTCATAAGATCAAGGGGATTGCTCAAGCAACTCCCAGCGCGACACCGGACGAAGTCTCCGGTGGCCCATCTGTTCGGCGGCGCGTCATTGCGTCTAAAACCTGCCGCATGAAATATCTGGGTTTTGAACTTGTTTCGATGGGCTCCAGTTCTTGAAGAACCCAAAGTCAAACTCTGTGTTTTGGAGCGGAGTTGATGTTAGTGATGGAGGCATGAGGTTGACCCTTGTGTTTCAACGTCAGAACGCAGGGTTGATCCCTGCGTTTCATAGTTAGAACGCAGGGTTAACCTCCGCATTTTCTATGGTTGGAGCGGGTTGACCCTTCTTGGGGTTATTACTAGTTCGTTACGTACTTGAGGGGTTGACCCTGCGTTACGTACTGGTCGAAGGTGGCCTTCCACGTTTCATTTTGGCCATCTTAGGCTCTCTTGTGATTCATTTCCTTTCTCACGTTTTTATCTTCTTGCTTACTGAAATCATAGCCCATTTTCTTCATCATATGAAGAGTTTTAATCTCATAATGATGATATTGAGGGGGATCTAGGTCATCTTCAGAGCTTTTCTGACTGGATGGTTCAGGATTGACCTTCCCAAAGTAAATTGGTTTTGATTTTTCTTTTTGGTGGGGACCATAAAGCTTTTGTACATCTTCTATTTCTTCCGGCGTAGGGAGGATGATTTGGCGGCATATTCAGGACATGCCTCGGTAGTGTATGCCATGGCTCACGGCATGCTGCATCGTATCGTCCCCTTTTTCACATTCGGAAGATGCACCGAGTAAGCTAAATCGAAGTTTTCATTAATGTACCACTGCTTTTCGCTTGATACATTTTCATTATTGACCTCATTGACCCGTTACATCAAGTTCAATTCCCACAGACCTCTTCCTCGGGCGCTCGGGCTTGGGCTCGAACCGGCGCGTCCTTCATTGCGCTGTCGGCATCTTCTTCCGTTTTCGGTTCGGGAATCTAAGTAGAAGGCCGAGTCGGTGTAGTAGTTTTCTACCCTTTGAATGTTGTTTCTCAACTATCAAAGTTTTGACTTCTCCTAGTCATCAACATATTTCATGACTTGGTGGAGGGTAAACGGAGACGATGCGATTAGCATGAATCCATGGCCGACCAAACAATAGATTGTAGGATGTGTCGCATCTATGATATAGCGGTCGCCGGATTTAAGGTCCCGTCCGCATTTGAGCTTGATTTGCCGGAGGTGAATGCTTGTTGGAGTTGAAATCGAAGATGGTGAATGCAGGTGGAGCTTAGTACATGCTGGCGTTGAAAAATACTTACAAGATCCCGAAACCAACTTCGTGGCGAGTCGTGAATATTAACCCATCGAATGATCTGGCGTTGAATCGTTAAAGCGTGAACCTGCTGGCAAACCACGGCGTCACAAACACGGTTCAAGGGACTTGAGCAGAACGTCGGATTCGGGGTGTTGAGCGGAGCGAACCAGAACTAGTCCGGAATCAAATACTGGCGAACTCAAGCCGAGAGATGGCAGGAGAAAGCGGCCGAGGAAGCAGCGAAGCTGCGGGCGGCGCACCTCGAAACAACTTGGCCAGAGGTACCTCGGCAAGTGGTCGAAGTGAAACCGACCACTTTGGCCGAAAACCACCTCGGCTTGGCGGGGAAGGCAAGTGGCCAAATAACTCGGCCACTTTGGTAGAGCCACCTCGACAACTTGGCGGTGACTTCGACAAGTGGCGAGAATTGCTTTCGACAGTGAACCAAACTACCAGATTTTTATAAATGGGGGTGTAAATCTTCGGGGGCTTCGAGCGAGATTTGGGTTGGATTTTTAAGGCGGATTTAGGAGATCTTAGAAGAATTCTGCGAGATCCACGGCGGTCGGCATATGATTCCAGAGCAGAGCGAGCACAAGTTCGGTCGACGTCGATCTACAAGCGGAATGGCCCGAATTGGGTCGAACTCTACGGATACCCTCTAGGTTAAGCTTACGTCTTAATCTAGGGGATAAGCTATGTGATTTCTCCTAGTAGATCTCACCCGCTCAGGCTGATCCTCTCAGCCCGTTGAGTGTGATCCCTGAGGCGATCCTTCTAGCCGTGAGTGTGATCCCTCGGTAACAGTTTCCTTTGTGAAGCGAGCCCGCCTCGTCTAGTTCGAGAACCGGGTCTCTACGGATCGAATTAGCGGTGGTCCACGGACACAAAAAGTCCCGACACGAGCAAAGAACCCGGCGAGGACCTCGATATAGCAGAGAGATCCGTGTTTGTTCAAAAGGATAAAAGTTGTAATCTTTTCATTTATGCAGCCTTAAAATAAAAGGCATTTCTTTTGAATTTTGTTGTAGGCCAAAGAAGGCGTAAGCAAGTTCAAATCAATGACAATCAAACCGACTTTTACGTGAACAAAATTGGCGACCACGATGGAACCACAGGCCTCAGTCGAGGTGGTCATGCATAACCAGCGGATCCCTATCCGGTGGAGGAAGAGGTCGAGGATTGAGTTGACCGGCCAGATCGAGGTATCTTTCCTCGTCCTCGAATCTGATTCCCCGCCCGCTCCAAGAAGGACTCATTTACAAGGAGAAGATGAGCCTCGATGTAGAGCCCGGGGCTGAGTTCAACCCCGTGCCCGGGTGGCGAAAATCTACCGGCCGAAGTCGGATGGCGAGATGAGCGCCCGATGATCTTTGCACTCTCCAGCGAGCCGCCAAAGCGATGACAAAGCATGGCGCAAACATGCCAAGGCCATGCAATCCGTGGATGGGGTCCTTCTGGCGGATCTAAGATCGGACTGTGACTTCGGCCTCAAGTGATCAACAGTCTATCAAGCCGTCAACCAACGGTGGGTTCGTGTCCAAGAACGCTCCACACCGAGGCGCTCCGGAAGCGTAGCGCCTCCTCTTGCGAGCCGCGAGCTTTAGTCCCGGCGAATTTCGTGAGTTGAAGAAGGAAGTGGAAAAAGCCACCAGCGTACCACGGGTTTGGAGAGCCCAAGTCGCGGTGCTAAAACCCGGTTACCCGTTCTGTCCGACACCTAGCCAAAAGGCTATAAACAAACTTCGGTATAGAAGTCAAATCGTGGCCTCAAGGTCAAAGGTGCACCTGAGCGGTGGTGAAACCAACTCAGTGACCACCACCAAACCAACTATCAAGGACGCTTGGGTCCTCTGAAGGGATCACGGGTCCTCCTCATACGAGGCTACGCGTTCGAAGGCAGGAGATTCTGCGACATCACCAACGGATTAAAGATGCAGTCGAGAGTCCCACGAAACTTCCGCGCTCACATAGCGGAAGTCAAGGCGAGTTACTTTCGGTAGTTTTGGCCATTCTGGGAAGGCGGCTCGTCGATGGCAACTGACGTTATACAGAGATGGCGCCCGACACCGCGGCGGTGCTCCGGTACACATTAAGCGAGTTGTACTACCGTGCAAAGTGCGAGAAAATCGAGGATTCCCCTAAATTGGCGGTCATGCTTGTGCTCCAAGCTCATCAAGGCGGTGCTCTCGAGTGCAATTCTTTGTCGAAACTCGAAGGGTATCGGTCTTCGGGCTTAGCACCAACTTGAGACCTAGGTCAAAGCGACTCATAAGGATGACATCAGAGAGGATGAATGCGAGAGGTCACTAACAACATGGCCGGCAAAGAACGTCATCACGGGCTATTCAGCGCGCTCATAGCGGTTAACTTCGTTTGCGGTCGGGGACTATCGGCGGTCGAATCGACAAGCTTGAAAGGGATACCCGCGGAGGATGATGCGTCGGATATCGGCTCCTTAATCGCCTCGATCATCTTGTATCTAGTGAAGGAGCCCCAAGCGCTTATGATAAGTCTGAGATCAAATGGCTAAAATGCTAGGCGAAGCATTGGCTAAACAGAGGAAAACTTCAAGCTAGAGATGGATTTGGCCATGCGGACGATGAGAGAAATGCGACCATGGATCAAGCCTTGACAAAACATCGAGGGAATCGAGTCGGCGCGTCGGCGTCGACCAAGATGGCGATTCGGACCGGGAAGAGGCACAAGAGGATGATAACCCTCACGAACCGCGCAACGGGCATAATGTAGATATGGCTGCTCATGAGGCGAGAAGATCAAAGACCTCGAGCAAAATCAACTCGCGATTTCCGCTCAAGAGGTGAAAGAAACGGTATTCCTTGCCCATATCCTAGAGTGGGAATCAATCCCATACCGCAAGTTTAACAATAAACTTCTACCGTTTGGGGAAGGGTTCCGTATAACATGATCTACTTCAAGTTATCACGGGGTAATATTCGAGCAAGCCACGATAGTTCGGTCATTCGTTGGTACCCTGCGGAGGCTGCCTTCGATTGGTACCGCCGTCTCAAGCGGGGAGCATTCGCAGTGGGGCGACATGGAGTCTAGCTTTCTCACCAATTTCTTGACGGCGATCTGAAGTATCAATCGGCTGTATTGCTCGTAGCGAAGGGCGGGCTGTGGACATCTTTGTCAAGCGATTAGAACAAGGCAATGAGCTGGGGATCCGATAACGAGTTCATCCTCGGACTTACCACAACAACTTGTCGATAGGCGTGCTTTCGAGCAATGGGGCGGACACCGTCTATAACATGGAAGGATTTGAAGGTTAGGTGGAGGCAAGAGTGAAAGATTCCTCAAAAGGAAAAAAGCGGAAAAAGGCCAATGCGGCAATGAAATCGAAGCGTCTTTGTCCCATCGGCAAAGGGGAAAGAAGCGAGCAAAGGCGGTTCGCGAACAAACGTTCAACTCTAACAACAGCGGCAACAGCGGCAATAGCCGAAGCGCCGCGCCGGCACAATCAACGTGGCAACTTAGGCCCAGAAAAAAACCTCGAGCGAGATTCCAAGTCCTATTCCTTTAGGGGCGATGAGATTCCGGTCTCTTCAAGTATCTTGTCGAAAATAACAAAGATCAAGCTCCCTCGATTCGGAATCAAGAAGAAGCAATGAGGACGAGAATGACCCAAAATGCTGCGCGTATCATAGAGCAATTCATCACCCACTAAATCCTGTTTTACGCCTTAAGGATAAAATCCAAGCTTTAATTGGCGTAGGGGTCATTACTATGAAGCCGTCAAAAAAAAGAAGGTCGAACAAATCACGGTGTCCATAAGCTTTGGGTCGGTGCCATTGACATAATTCGAACCCAAACCGATGGTCAAAGTCATAATGAAGGCGGTGAATGGCGACCCACACAAGCAGCGCCCGGAAAAGGACTTGTATCATATCTGACCCCAAATGCGTGAAGTCACGTGGATCCACCAGAGACCTACTTGAGGATGAGCAATGGGTAGCCTCTTCTTCATTGAAGAAAAATCAAAGCGGAAGGAAAAGACATGCCATGCTACTTCCGCCACGGAGGAGATAGCCGAGCAGTGGTAACATTCAATTTGTCAGAAGGACACTGAAGCGTTACGCCACCGGGCGGACCACGAATATAAATACAAGTACCCGAAATCTCGACCCCAAATGCCAAGGCATTTGTCGGTAGGGGTAACAACACACCCTCGTGAAGAAAAGCAAGCCAGCGGGAAGTTCAACTCGAAGCATTCGTTCCGGTCGCCCGTGGAAGAGATAAGCAGGGAACCGAACTCTCCATACAGCTTTGATGTAATAGCACAGCGGCTAATATTCCGCAGGATCACTCTTCTGGCTGTTGCGGTTGTCGAAAAGACAAGAGAAGCCCTTGAAGCCCTAGCCAATTAGGAAGTCTTCCTCACCGAGATTAGGCCAAATCGAAGAGTCGGCCCGGCAATGCAACCTAGCGACTAAACACTTTCCTGCAAAGGAGGATATCGCGAGCGAATTCCAAACACGATAGGCGCTATACTTCACGGGTATATTGTGGCTCTAGTGAAGTTAGCAGGATCAAATCGATCAGGGTTCGTATGAGCATCATGCCTGCCTCATGTATCATCTTGAAATTCACGCGATGGGCATCATGAACAATGATTTATGGATTTAACACCGGTAGGTCGGCAGCTTGGTAAGATCGGATAAAGTGCCAAATGGGGGACTTAAAGTCCGAAGTCACGACTATGTGATTGGCGGAGACTTCCTATAACTTATTGTTGGAGTGACCTTGGATCCACAATAATGTTATAGTCCCATCTACTCTTCATCGGTGTCTCAAATATGTGAACCACGAATAATGAGTCAAGGCGGTGGTGCGGACAAACAACCGTTTAAGGGGATGGAGAATTATTTCGCGATTCTCTCCTCGGTATGAGTCGAGCGAATCATCGGCCAAAGGCACGGACAGCGGTGAAGAAGGCGATGCGAATCGGGCTTGATTATAGTGGAGGTTTTGTTTTAAATGACATTGTACCCTTGTAATCAATCTTGTGATGAAGAATCGTCGATGAACATTGTAATTGTCAAATTGCCGATGAATCAATAAATGACAATTTAGAGTATCCTTTGTCTTTGAATGATGTGATGCGAGGTTTGTACAACAATCGAGTTGCACCTACCAACTTCGGTCATTTTGCTTTACAACGGTTCGAGGGACTCCTTTGGGACAACACTTCGTCATCCACGAATCGGGTAATGAAAGACTTGGTTTTACGAAAAGGTCACGGTTCAGCGAGTCATTTCTTTGAAGTAGATGAAGGCGACAATGGGCCTATCCCCACCGGATATAGTCAGGAAACAGGTATCATGAAGAAATGGGGGTATAACTGACACAAGGAGAAGGTCTATGTTTTGGTGAGGTCCTCGAGTCCCTCGGCGGCATATGTCCCAAGAGAGCCCAGGATAACTACTATGCATTTAGAGGGTTGGGATCGAATCCTCCTCAGAAGATGAATGCTCGTGTGGCGATTGATAATAATCCACGGTGAAGTGACGGACATTAGATGCGATTCTTGAGCTTAGGATTACGACACCGACCCGGAGAAGCTTTCAAGGCTTTAATGTCAAATATGGCTTGATTGATCACGCTGTTGAGTGATGAAGACATGCCAACATGGGAAGACCCATGGATCCATCAACTCAAGAAGCGGTTTGGGGATAGGTTGAACAAAGAACCCCCACTAGGATGAGTAGTCGAGGTTAATATGGGTGATGAAGAGCATCTAAACTCATAAACATCGGCAATACTCTCCCTCGAGAAAGAAAGGAAGTTGATTGCCCTAATCGGGAGTATATTGATGTATTAGCTGGAGTTCACGAGGACATGCGAGGTTCGACCCTAATGTGGCAACACATCGCCTCAACATCAAAGGGGGCGTCAAACTGTCAAGCAGCGGCAAAGGCGGTTTCTTCCACAAATCTTCTGAGGCAATGTCAGGCAGTAAAGAAACTCATAGAATGGGATTCATCGAGGAAATGACATCCGGATTGGTGGCGAATATAGTCGGTCATGAAGAAGAATGGTTCGATTAAGTGCGTATGCGACCTCTGAAGACCTGAGCATGGCCCGCGACTTTCCTCTTCCAATCGCGATGTCATAATTGAACAATACGTCGGATTGAAAGAATGTCATTCATGGATGGTTTCGGGATACAATCGGATCAAGATGCACCCGATGATGCCAAACCTGCGGCGTTGAGCGTATCGGTATATATTGTTACCGGTCATGCGTTCGGCTGAAAAATCTTTGGTGCCACATATCGGTAATGGCGGAATTTTCGGGACCATCTCGGGAAAAGCCGAATGCTACGTCGGCGACTTAGTCGTGAAAAGCCATGACAAAGGAGATCACATCAAAGATCTTAGGCGGTTTTGAACTCATGCGACCCATCGGCTAAAGATCGAATCACCTTGGGATGTCGGTGGCAAGTTCCTTGGCCGTCGTCACCAACAAAGGAATCATGTCGATCGATAAAGTAAAGGCGATTCAAAGTGCAACCGAAAAATGCGAAGAACTTCGGGGGTTACAAGAGGCGATGGTATCCGGCGGTTCATATCGAACCTATACGGAAGTTTAACCCGTTCTCTAAGTTGAACAAGAAGAGCGTGTCATATATTTGGGGCGGCCGCTTGAGAAGAGCATTGAAGAGATCAAATCTTATCTGCAGCTAAACCTCTGTTCTTGTTGCCGTGAGAAAACGTTTTGATCTCGTCGAAACGGATCACTTTCGTTAAAAGCGCTTTACTGCACAAAGCGGCGGCAGCGGTCATGAAACGGCGATGTATTACCTAAGCGAACATTAGTGGTCTTTGAGTCTTGATATCAATGAGTCGAAGCGGTGCCTTGCATTAGTGTTAGCAATTGAGAAAAATCGCGGCACTATTTAGTGGACGGGCGATTTATGTTATCTCTAATGTAAATCCGGTCCGAATATTTATGACCAACCGGCCTCGATGAGTTGGCGGGCGATGGGCCTTGCTCTTGTCCCAATATGACTAGCACTTCAAACAAGTCGGTCAAAGGACAAGCGATTTGTGATCTCTTGAGCGCGATAGATAGGATGCGGTTAGGCTATATGATGATCTTCGGATGAAGTTCAAGAAGTCAACACTACATCGCACAACAAATATGGCGATTGTATTTTGGCGGGCCTCGAGCTACCAATGTGGCAAGTGCCCTCGGATGTTCTAAGATTTCGCCAGTCGAGGTTGTCTTAGTTTCCAGGGAATGTCATGCCCGTGCTTATTCACTCGAACCTTGCTCTAATAGCGTGGTGAATACAATCGCTACTTATTGGACTTAGTTCGCCAATTTGAAGTCGAATATCTCGGCGTATGGAAATTCTGGCGATAGTTAGCGGTCGGTGGTGACTCACGAAGTTAGGAACCACGATGCAGGTACCCTATCATCGGTGGCAGGTGAAATGGCGGACTCGTTGATTCTTCATCGAATATATCCAGCCGAGCGGCTCATGCGGATGCTGGCGTTAGTTGTGTCGTTAGCACAACCCTCGAGACCAGTAATTAGTTACGGTCGGGACTCTGACTCTTAGTTACCATATACGATGGGGTACAAGAAGACAAAGGGATAGTTACCAAGAGGTAAATGCAACCCAAACCAAGTTGGAGCCAGAGATTGGCTTTCCTATCATCGATTACGTCTTACATGGTATTCTACGAGAAGGCGTGAAGGAGAAGTCAATCCGTGAAGAGCTCAAGATTCTTTACGACCACGAAACCCGGATGCTATATGCGGCAGAGTGCGATGGTCTTTTACTCCGATGCCTCTCAAACAAAGAAGAAGCGAAGAGGTCGCCGGGAAGCACGAAGGTGAATGTGGTGCACCAGCTGGTCCCAAGCTCTGATCGAATAGGAGAATGGGCTACTTTTGGCCGCGATGATTAATGGCGTGGTGCGAATGCACGGCCGATGCCCATCTGGCCATCGAGACATGGGGAATGGACATTGTAGGTCTCATTTTCCTCCGTCATCAAAGCGTCGGTTTATTCTAGCGATTACCGACTACTTCTCCAAGTGAAATGAAGCAATCCGCTAAAAAGAAGTAAGTACTATCGTCAAATTTATCAAACACCATGTCATTTCGAACCACGGTGTCCCAAGGCGGATCGTGCATGACAATGGTCCCCAATTCATCGGCAATTCCTTCATCGGGTTTTGCGAGAAATTCAAGATACAAGGCGTCGTCAGCGACTATAATCCGGCGCAAATGGATTTTGAGGCGTTCAACAAGACAATCATCAAAATTAAGTCGAAGCTTGTGAAGTAACAAGGCGGGATGATAAACTTCGGAGCTTTCACGGTATCGCCTGCATACGCCGCCATGCTGGAGACCCGTATTCTACGGTCTCTGGTGCGGCGATTCTCCGTTGAAATCAAATTCCGTCACCGCGCCGCCCTTTCAGCGAGATGGCGACGAAGAACAACATCAAAAGTCTCGAAAGAGCTTGAGATGTTAGATGAAAGCACGGAAGCTCAACAATGCATTGAGTTCTACCAAGCTAGGATGTCGAGAGCTTTCAACAAGAGAATGCGACGGGTTTCAAAGGAAGATTCTCATTTTCGGCGACCGATAATCCTCACTTCAAAAGAAAGGTAAATTGAACCTAAATGGGAGGGTCGTTTGTAATAGAAGGTCTACTCTAATGGTGCATATCGCCTAATTACCCAAAATGGCGGCCGGCAATTAATCTTAGATAAATGGGAAGTTCACGATACTACCCTTAGTATCTTGGGATAACATTTCAGCGGAAGTTCCTCGTGGGATGTTTCACCCACTTGAGGATAACCTAGATTTATCCTCCATCATAATTTCCCCACCGATCAAATTCCTTGTGGTGGGCCTACAAATTGTACATTGCAAAATCTCCTCTTGATTCCTTCTATGAACAAGAGGCCCATCAAAAATCCCTTTCCTTGGGAGATAGAATATAAAATTCTTCCTCTCCAAGCGTAAGATCCCTTTCGTGATAAGCGGAGGGGTTCTTATCCATCTCTCTAGGTAGCGCCCGGTGAAGGTATCTTGGGATTTTGAACCGGGTTGTCCGGTGATTTGAGTCTCTTCGGTTCTCGGTGGAGATCCCTCTTAGTTCCATCTTCTCATCTTAGTAGCCCGTGAAGGTATCTTAGGGATTTTCAGACAGGGTTGTCGCTGAAGGTCACGAGAGTCTTCGGTTCTCGGTGGAGATCCTCTTAGTTCCATCTTCTCATCTTAGGTGGCGCGTGAAGGTATCTTGGGGATTTTGAGACCGGGTTGTCCGCTGAAGGTCACGAGTCTCTTCGGTTCTGGTGGAGATCCACTCTTAGTTCCATCTCTCAGGTAGCGCCCGGTGAAGGTATCTTGTGGGATTTCGAACCGGGTTGTCCGGCGAAGGTCACACGAGTCTCTTCGGTTCTGGTGGAGATCCACTCTTAGTTCCATCTTCATCTTAGGTAGCGCCGGTGAAGGTATCTTGGGATTTTCGGACAGGTTGTCCTTTGAAGGTCACGAGTCTCTTCGGTTCTCGGTGGAGATCCACTCTTAGTTCCATCTTCATCTTAGGTAGCGCCCGGTGAAGGTATCTTGTAGGGATTTTGAACCGGGTTGTCGCTGAAGGTCACTGAGTCTCTTCGGTTCTCGGTGGAGATCCACTCTTAGTTCCATCTTCATCTTAGGTAGCGCCGGTAAAGGTATCGTAGGGATTTTCAGACCAGGTTGTCCGGTGAAGGTCACTGAGTCTTCGGTTCTCGAGTGGAGATCCACTTTGTTCCATCTTTCATCTTAGGTAGCACCGGTGAAGGTATCTTGCCAGGGATTTTCGAACCCGGTTGTCGCGAAGGTCACCTATGTCTTCCGGTTCTCAAAGTGAAGATCCCTTTCGTTCCATCTTTCATCTTAGGTAGCGCCCGGTAGGTATCTTGTAGAGTTTTCGAACGGGTTGTCGAAGGTCACACGAGTCTCTTCGGTTCCGGTGGAGATCCACTTTCTTCTTTTCCCACCTCAATCAATCTTATTCGGTTCGATAGTTCTCGGTCAAAGAAGACACCAAGGTTCATCTTGGGGTATTTATTTTATCGAAGCCTAAGAAGGGATAAAGCCAGCGCCTCACCAGCGTTGCGGTTTTGTCTTTTTCTCGATTGAAGAAGACACGAGTTGATTACGGGGTATTTTATCCGAAGCCTAAGAAGGGATAAAGTCGACGCCTAACACCGCGTTGCGGTTTAGTCTTTTCGATTGAAGAAGATACGAGTTGATTAAGGGTATTTTATCCAGAAGCCTAAGAAGGGATAAAGCCAGCCTACCGCAGCGTTAGGGTAGTCTATTCCGTGATAAAAGGCGAAGCTGCGTATTCAACATCGTAGCATTAAGTCTAGAGAGTTTCATTCTTTTAGCACAGCGTGGAGTTATTATTAAGAGCAGTTTAGAAAATCTACATGCTAGCGACTTGATTGGTTGGTAAAGGCTCATCAAACCCGTTGAAGAACGGGGTTGATAACCTAAAGTCGGCCTCTGAAGCGTTGAAGGGATAAAACCAGCCTCCTGCAGCGTTGCGGTTTAGTCTTTTCGATTGAAGAAGACACGAGTTGGATTACGGGGTATTTCATCCGCGAAGCCTAAGAAGGGATTAAGCCCGGCCTCCTGCAGCGTTGCAGGGTGATCTCTTGCGCGTAAAAGTCAGAGCCTATGTATTCAATATCATAGCAACAAGTCTAGAAGAGTTTCATTCTTTTAGCACAGCGTCCGCGTGCGAGCGGATCGAGATAATCCATGCGCTAGCCAACTCAAGCGGTAGTTGGTAAAGGCTAATCAAAGCGTTGATGGTGAGGATTTGAAAAACCTATAAATATTATGGTTAATTATTTGAGGCGAAATAAAAGAATCATAATAAGCAATGAAAGGAATGAATCTTATTCATTTGAAGCAAATATAAAAGGAGCTACAATTGTCGAGACATCGATTCAAACAAAGTTGTGATAATCCTGCTTGCGGTGGTGAACAAAAGAAAAGCCTCAAGACCAAAGCAACACGTCGGACTTCGTTGGCGCAATCTAGTAATGTGAAGAGCGAGTCGGCTTTGGCGGTGGCTAATTTTCCCTCTGGTTATTTCGAACCCGAGCTTTGGCTTCCTTCTCAAGTTCCTCTTGAGTTAGCGGCAATAGCGGCCGCATGTTCGCGACGCTTGTCGCCTCGGGACTTGCTTCTCCGTTCGATGACATCACGGACTGGTGCACTCACGCGTGAAATTCTTCAGCGTCTTCTCCCCTTGAGCAGTCCTGATTCCTGTGCGTTTGACATGGGTGTGGTACAAGTTTATCTACTCTGGCGGCTGCTTGCCGCTCATATGAGTTATAAAAATGACCTCTTGCTCGATATTCTCCTCTCGCGAAAGGTGCGTTCACGAGAAGCCTTGATCGAGCCTCGCCGATGGAGTCGTATCACCTCATTGCATGATTCAAAAAGGCTAAACTTTCCACCGCGATGCATGAGAGTTAGCCGACTAGTTAGCTTTGCTCTAGCGATTAGCTAGGCGAGGGCCACCAACACGGTGAATTTCCTCCAAGCTACTCAATATGAATGGGCGAAGACCACATCACGGCCATTGAGGACATGAGGAATGGACATTGTAGGTCTCATTTTCCTCCGATGCGTCAAAGAGCGTCGGTTTATTCTAGCAATTCCGACTACTTCTCCAAATTGGTGGAAACAATCCCGCTAAAGAAGTAAAGGCAGTACTATCGTCAAATTTATCAAACACCATGTCATTTACCGACCGCGGTGTCCCAAAGGCGGATCGTGCATGACAATGGTCCCCAATTCATCGGCAATTCCTTCATCGGGTTTTGCGAAATTCAAGATACAAAGGCGTCTAGGTCAACGACCTATAATCTAGGCTGCAAATGGATTAGGCGTTCAACAAGACAATCATTAAAATTATGCGAGAAGCTTGTGAAGTAACAGCGAGTGGGATGATAAACTTCGGAGAAGCACTGCGGCGTATCGCGCGTATGCGCCGCATAGCTGGAAGACCCGTATTCTACGGTCTACGGGTCTTGGCGATTCTCCGTTAAATCAAATTCGTCACTTAGCGTAAGCCCTTTCCCGAGATGGCGACCGAAGAACAACATCAAAAGCGTCTCGAAGAGCTTGAGATATTAGATGAAAACGGGAAGCTCAACAGCGATTGAGTTCTACCAAGCTAGGATGTCGAGAGCTTTCAATAAAGAAATGCGACAGCGGGTTTCAAAGAAGGAGATTTGGTCCCATTTTCGGCGGTAGATAATCCTCACTTCAAAAGAAAGGTAAATTGAACCTAAATGGGAGGTCGTTTGTAATAAAGCAGATCTACTCTAATGGTGCATACGCCTAATACCCAAAATGGTGGCCAGGCAATTAATGCGATAAATGGGAAGTTCACGATACTACCCTTAGTATCTTCGGGATAACCCTTCAGCGGGAAGTTCCTCGTGAGATGTGTTACTCACTTGAGGATAACCTAGATTTATCCTCAATCGGGTTTTCCCCACCGATCAAATCCCTTGGCGGTGGGCCTAAAACACATGGTACATTGCCACAATCTCCTCTTGATTCCTTCTATGAACAAGAGGCCCAATCAAAATCCCTGTGGGAGATAGAATATAAAATTCTTCCTCCAAGCATCAGATCCCTTTATTGATAAGGGAGGGTTCTTAGTCCCATCTCTCCTAGGTAGCGCCGGTGAAGGTATCTTGTAGGGATTTTCGAACCGGTGGTCAGTGAAGGTCACTGAGTCTCTTCGGTTCTCGGTGGAGATCCCTCTTAGTTCCATCTTCATCTTGGGTAGCGCCGTGAAGGTATCTTGTAGGGATTTTGAACCAGGGTTGTCCTTTGAAGGTCACTGAGTCTCCGGTTCTCGGGGAAGATCCCACTCTTAGTTCCATCTTCATCTTAGGTAGCGCCGTGAAGGTATGCAGGGATTTTGGAACCAGGTTGTCGCTGAGAAGGTCACGAGTCTCTTCGGTTCGGTGGAGTTCCCCTCTTAGCTCCACTTCTCTCTAGGTAGCGCCGGTGAAGGTATCTTGGGGATTTTCGAACCGGGTTGTCGCTTGAAGGTCACGGAGTCTCTTCGGTTCGGTGGAGATCCCTCTTAGTTCCATCTTCATCTTAGGTAGCGCCGGTGAGGTATGTCAGGGATTTTGACTAGGTTGTCGCTGAAGGTGCTTTAGTCTCTTCGGTTCTCGGTGGAGATCCACTCTTAGTTCCATCTTCATCTTAGGTAGCGGTGAAGGTATCTTGTAGGGATTTCGGACAGGGTTGTCGCTGAAGGTCGCTTGAGTCTCTTCGGTTCTCGGTGGGAATCCCACTCTTAGTTCCATCTTCATCTTAGGTAGCGCCCGACTAAAGGTATCTTGTAGGGATTTTCGAACCGGAGTTGTCGGTGAAGGTCGCTGAGTCTTCGGTTCTCGAGTGGAGATCCCACTTTTAGTTCCATCTTTCATCTTAGGTAGTTGAAGGTATCTTGGGGATTTGAACCGGTAGTCCGCTGAAGGTCACCTATGTCTCTTCGGTTCTCAAAGTGAAGATCCACTTTTAGTTCCATCTTTCATCTTAGGTAGCGCCGGTGAAGGTATCTTGTAGGGATTTTCAGACCAGGTTGTCGCTTGAAGGTCACGAGTCTCTTCGGTTCGGTGGAGATCCACTTTCTTCTTTTCCGCCTCAATCAATCTTATTCCGGTTCGATCGTTCTCGGTCAAAGAAGGCACCAAGGGTTCATCTTGGGGTATTTTATCGAAGCCTAAGAAGGGATAAAGCCAGCGCCTCACCAGCGTTGCGGTTTGTCTTTCTCCGATTGAAGAAGACACGAGTTCGATTACGGGGTATTTTATCCGGCCTAAGAAGGGATGAAGTCGACACCTAACAGCGTTGCGGTTTAGTCTTTCGGTTGAAGAAGATACGAGTTCGATTAAGGGTATTTTATCCGAAGCCTAAGAAGGGATAAAGCCAGCGCCTACCAGCGTTGCGGGTAGTCTATTCGTGATAAAGAGCGAAGCCTGCGTATATTCAACATCGTAGCATTAAGTCTAGAGAGTTTCATTCTTTGCTTTGCTTGTCGTGTGTAGAAACGGTTTAGAAAATCTACATGCTAGCCAACTGAAGCGGTGGTTGGTAAAGGCTCATCAAACCCGTTGAAGGCTGGGGTTGGCCAATAACCCTAAAGTCGGCCGCCTGCAGCGTTGAGGGATAAAGCCACGCCTCACCGCAGCGTTGCGGTTTAGTCTTTCCGATTGAAGAAGACACGAGTTGATTCAGGGGTATTTCATCCCGAAGCCTAAGAAGAGTTAAGCCAGCCTCACCGCCCGCGTTGTAGGGTGATCTCTTGCGGGTAAAGATGCAGAACCTATGTATTCAATATCATAGCAACAAGTCTAGAAGAGTTTCATTCTTTTAGCACAGCGTCGCGTCTTGAAGCGGATCGAGATAATCCATGCGCTAGTGCTCAAGCGGTAGTTGGTAAAGGCTAATCAAAGCCGTTGATGGTGAGGATTTGCCAAAACCTATAAATATTATGGTTAATTATTTGAGGCGAAATAAAGAATCATAATAAGCAATGAAAGGAATGAATCTTATTCATTTGAAGCAAATATAAAGGAGCTACAATTGTCGAGACAATCGATTCAAGCAAAGTTGTGATAATCTGCAGGCGGTAGGTGAACAAAAGCGAAAAGCCTCAAGACCAAAGCAACGCGTCAGGACTTAAATCGTAGCAATCTAATAATGTGAAGAGCGAGTCGGCTTTGTGATGGCTAATTTTTCCTCTGGTTCCTTTCGAACCCGAGCTTTAGCTTCCTTCTCAAGTTCCTCTTGAGTTGGCAATAGCGGCCGCGTGTTCCCGGCGCCGCCTCGAGGACTTGCTTCTCCCGTTGATGACATCACGGACTCTGGTGCACTCGCGGTGAAATTCTTGGCGTCTTCTCCCTTGAGCAGTCACGATTCTGTCGTTTGACATGGGTGTGGTACAAGTTTATCGGCGGCGCAGCGTTTCTTGCGCATCATATGAGTTAGCAAAAATGACCTCTTGCTCTGATATTCTCCTCTGAAAGGTCGTTCACGAGAAGCCTTGATCAGAACCTGCGCCCGATGAGTCGTATCACCTCATTGCATGATTCAAAAAGGCTAAACTTTCCACCGCGGTGCGCGGGATTAGTTGACTAGTTAGCTTTTGCTCTAGCGATTAGCTAGGCGAGGGGCCACCAACCGCGGTGAATTTCCTCCAAGCTACTCAATATGAATGGTGAAGACCATAAAGATGCAGCCCATCTAACCTCGATAATAGAATCGCTGTTTCAAACCATTCTCCAACGGTGAAGGGAGACCATCACAGGCTGGAGTCGAGCGGCAGATTTTTGACCGGGGCAATCTCGTGATAGGTTGAATGCGTGGAAGTGGTCGTCCAAGATTAACACAGACTCCACGCGGCCCTATACTGAAAGTCGGGGAAATCTGGTTGTAAGTACATGGGAAGTACGGGTCCAGGATGATGGGCGATCCTCAAGCTTCGTCATCGAAATTATGACCGTTAGGCTCGAGCTTAGCGGTTTCTTCTGCGGGTGTTCGCCTCGCTGGCGGTTCGCTCCTCGGTGGGAAAAGTGTTGGGATGACCTAAGAATCGAGACTTGACATTTGGAGCCTTGAAATAGGCGAATAATCATCGAACATCCGCCTACCACAAGAACAAAGGGTTAACAGATCATTTAGGAGGAATATCTTGAAAAGGAAGCGGCATAAAGTAGAACTCTTCGAGAAACCAGAGAGATCACGACCTTAGCGTCACGACGATTTCATCCGTATCGAATACGGAGAGCGATAAATATAGTCGTGTAAACAAAGCGGCAATATATTTGTTCTCTGAGCAAAAATGCGGATGTAAATCTCGCTCTAAAAGACATCGAGGCGGGTGATGACCAAGCAAAACCAATCTCGAAGCGTCGGTCCCCACAAGGAGGATTTGGCTTCCAATCGCCTCACAAGGAGAAACGGCGGGGTCGCGAGTGTACACAATGTGAAGCGTCGGTCCCCACAAAGGAGGATTCGGCTCTTCAATCGCCTCAAGAAGGAAGGAAGCGGCGGTCATAGCAGTGTACACAATCTGGCGTCGGTCGAAGGAGGATTTGGCTCTTCAATCGCCTCACAAAGGAGAAGCGAAGCGGGGATAGCGATGTATATCTGAGAAGATAATATTGGCGCACCACCAAAAGAAGGGCGTGCATTCCGCATGCGGGCGATTGATCGACCTCGGGCATGAGATCTTAGCGGCGACATTGGAAGCGCAAGAAGAAGACAAATAAAGTCGGATATGCTCGAAAATCAACAAGAAGGGCATCGAAGACCAGACCCTAGCGGTTACCAATAGCGCCAAGCGAGGCCACGCCCGACAGGCCGCATGACAAAGTGCGCCCGACGCGCCAATTTCGGCCAGTAGCGGCCAATGCATGGCCAGCACCGAACAGCGCCAGGCGTGCTGAGTGCAATGCGCATATCTGCGCGCCAGGCATGCTGGCCATGGTGCCGAGGCGCCATTGACGCCAGCGCGCCAACTTCGGCCGAGGCCTTTGAATGCGCCCTTACGCCGCCGCCGGGCTGCCAATGCCGTAGCCAGCTCCATCGCCCTCGTTCTCCTCTCCTCGGTCCGCATCACTGCCTACAAAAGAAAAGAAAAAAAGGGGGCATTGTAAAATACTCATGCATATACCGTTGTTTGAGAGAGATAAGGCAGCCCGAGGCAGATGAAAACAAAACAAAAGAGCCAAAGAGTGACCTATGTCAGGAGAAAGGAGGGATTATGGGTATTTATAACAACCCATATGAACAATCCTTTTGAACAAGGACTCCTATTTGGCAAGAAGTAGGAATTCTAGTGGAGCCCAAATCAATTCTAGTGGGACTCTAATCAGCCTAATTAGGAGTCCTAATTGGAACCTTATCAGGATGTCAAAATAGTGCCAAATCAGTCCGTTGATTGGCTCCCTCCCCTCATGGATTTGGAAAGATTAGAAGATTTATTGTGAATAACACCTCATGAGAGCCCCATCGGCCTTGATCAGTGGCCCAATCCTACTCCACTAGGATTCAGTATAAGCTGTTTCCTAAATTGTCGAGGAGTTCGGGAAGGATATTCTCACAAGAAATATTCTTAGGATAACTTCGATCGTGCGGATGCATCGGCCCGATCAAGAAGCTAATCCTACTCAACTAGGATTACAGTATAAATTGTTTCCTAATTTGTGAAGTTCTGGAAGAATATTCTCACAAGAAATATTCTTAGGGATAACTTCGATCGTGCGGATCACATCGGCTAATTAGCGGCGTCGCCTAATCCTACTCAATCGGGATTACGGTATAAACTATTTCCCAATTTAGAAGTTCGGAAGAATATTTCCATAAAAATATTCTTAGGGATAACTTCGATCGTCTGGATTACGCAGAGCGTAAATCAGCGTTCGCCTAATCCTACTCAATCGGGATCACGGTATAAAGCTGTTTCCTAATTTGTGAGAAGTTCAGGAAGAATATTCTCACAAGAAATATTCTTAGGGATAACTTCGATCGATGCGGATTACACCGGCGCAAATCAGCGTCGTGATCCCAATCCAACTAGGATTACGGTATAAAGCTGTTTCCTAATTTGTCGAGAAGTTCAGGAAGAATATTCTCACAAGAAATATTCTTAGGGATAACTCGATCGATGGGATTGCGATGCAAATCAGCGTCGTCCTAATCCTACTCCACTAGGATTACGGTATAAACTGTTTCCTAATTTGTTAGAAGTTCGGAAGAATATTCTCACAAGAAATATTCTTAGGGATAACTTCGATCGATGCGGATATAAGCGCAAATCAGCGGCGTCGCCTAATCCTACTCAACTAGGATTACGGTATAAGCTGTTTCCTAATTTGTAGAAGTTCGGGAAGAATATTCTCACAAGAAATATTCTTAGGGATAACTTCGATGCTTGGATTACCGGCGCCAAATCAGCGTCGCCTAATCCTACTCAACTAGGATTACGGTATAAACTGTTTCCTAATTTGTGAAGTTCGGGAAGAATATTCTCACAAAAATATTCTTAGGGATAACTTCGATCGATGCGTTGCAAAGCAAATCAGCGCGTCGCTAATCCTACTCAACTAGGATTACGAGTATGCTGTTTCCTAATTTGAGGAGTTCAGGAAGAATATTCTCACAAGAAATATTCTTAGGGATGACTCGATCGTCTGAATGCACCAGCAAAATCAGCAGATAAGCTAATCCTACTCAACTAGGATTACAGTATAAACTGTTTCCTAATTTGTGAGAAGTTCAGGAAGAATATTCTCACAAAATATTCTTAGGGATAACTTCGATCGTCTTGGATTACACGAGCGCAAATCAGCGTCGCTAATCCCACTCAACTAGGATTACAGTATAAGCTGTTTCCTAAATTGTGAGAGTTCGGAAGAATATTCTCACAAGAAATATTCTTAGGGATGACTTCGATCGTCGGAATTGCACCGGCTAAAATCAACGCGTCGCCTAATCCTACTCAACTAGGATTACAGTATGCTGTTTCCTAATTAGAAGTTCGGAAGAATATTCTCACAAGAAATATTCTTAGGGATAACTTCGATCGATGCGGATTACACCGGCGTAAATCAGCAGCGTAGCCTAATCCTACTCCAACTAGGATTACAGTATAAGCTGTTTCCTAATTTGTTAGAAGTTCAGAAAGAATATTCTCACAAGAAATATTCTTAGGGATAACTTCGATCGTCTTGATTACCGACGCCAAATCAGCGCGTCGCTAATCCTACTCAACTAGGATTACAGTATAGCTGTTTCCTAATTTGTCGAGAGTTCAGGAAGAATATTCTCACAAGAAATATTCTTAGGGATAACTTCGATCGTCTGATTACTGCCGGCGCCAAATCAGCGTGCTAATCCTACTCCACTAGGATTACAGTATAAGCTGTTTCCTAATTTGTTAGAGTTCGGAAGAATATTCTCACAAGAAATATTCTTAGGGATGACTTCGATCGTCTTGAATTACACCGGCGCTTAATCAACGGCATAGCCTAATCCTACTCAACTAGGATTACAGTATAATGTTTCCTAATTTGTGAGAAGTTCGGAAGAATATTCTCACAAGAAATATTCTTAGGGATAACTTCGATCGTGCGGATTACACCGGCCTTAAATCAGCGATGCAATCCCTCCAACTAGATTCTGATATACTGTTTCCTAAATTGTCGAGGAGTTCGGAAGAATATTCTCACAAGAAATATTCTTAGGGATGACTCGATAGATGCTTGTTGCGCAGAAATCAGCGCGTCCTAATCCTACTCAACTAGGATTACGGTATAAGCTGTTTCCTAATTTGTGAAGTTCTGGAAGAATATTCTCACAAGAAATATTCTTAGGGATAACTTCGATCGTCTTGATTGCACCGCGTAAATCAAGCGTCGCCTAATCCTACTCCAACTAGGATTACGAGTATAAGTGTTTCCTAATTTGTAGAAGTTCTAGAAGAATATTCTCACAAGAAATATTCTTAGGGATAACTTCGTCTTGAGGATACCGGCCTTAAAATCAGGCATAAGCTAATCCTACTCCACTAGGATTACGGTATAAAAGTTTCCTAATTTGAGAAGTTCCGGAAGAATATTCTCACAAGAAATATTCTTAGGGATAACTTCGATCGTGGCGGATTGCACCGCAAATCAGCGATCGCCTAATCCTACTCAACTAGGATTACAGTATAAATGTTTCCAAATTTTCAGCGAGGAGTTCTGGAGAATAAACCCATATTCTTAAGGATAACTTCGATAACCCTTAATTTCCTCCCATAATATCGAGAGATTAATCGGACGGTGAAAGTCATGATGACAGGACAATATGTCGATCGGAGGAACTTCTCCCACTATGAATAATTATATCCCAACAAAGGCCAAAGCGTCACATTCGTAGAAGGCATACGGTTGAAAGACAAATGGTCTCTTGTTTGACAAAGGAATCCTTGGAGGATATCTCCATGAAAAGATTAGTCCTCATTGGTTAAACCAACAACACGTGATGATGGAAGAAATAGCCGTGAAGGTTATGAAATTCCATGTATTCGACACAACCAGCGTGTAAGCCAACAAGGAGTTAGCCGACATACGGATAAGTCAAAAGTCGATGGTTAGTCAAACAACAACAACCGACACGAGTTACAAACAAAACTCACCCACCGGCTTGAATCAAGATTTTAACAAGCGGTCGGACAATAAATCAGACAAGTGATCTTATCGAAGAAATCCTACAAAGAAGCTGGATGGTGCGAAAGAATCGAAGACTTAAAGCTATCTTTTGGGACCCTCGCGGCGAAGGCGGGAACCATCATGTCAAAGCATCGGACTCATCAGAATGGTGAGGCGGCTTTGGAGGGGTATCTGTGGCGTTGAAAAATACTTACAAGATCCCGAAACCAACTTCGTGGCGAAATTCGGCGAATGACAACCCATCAAATGATCTGACGTCGAATCGTTAAGGCGTGAACCTACGGCAAACCCGCGTCACAAACCGCGGTTTCGCCGGGACAGCAGACGATCGGATTTCGGGACCGTTGAGCGGAGCGAACCAAGAACTTGTCCGGAATCAAATGGGGAACTCAAGAAGATGAAAAAGCAGCGGGAGAAAGCGGAGAAAAAGCGGCGAAGCGGCGAGGCGGCACCTCGACCAACTTGGCAGAGGTACCTCGACAGTGGTAGAGTGGCTCGACCACTTTGGTGAGCACCTCCGACTGCTGGCGAGGAACTCGACAGTGGTGCGAAGGCTGAACCACTGGTATTTCGGCTGACACCAGGGGTGGCTCGACCCCATGGTAGAGCCGCAACACCCGATTTGTATAAATAGGGGTGTGAAATCTTCGGGGGCTTGGACGAGATTTGGGTTGGATTTTAAGGCCGTTTCGGAGATCTTACGAAGAATTCTTGCGAGATCGGCGGTCGGCTTATGCCGGTTCAGAACCATGCGAGCACAAGGTTCGGTCGTCGATCTACAAGCGGAAGGCGAATTGAATTCGAACTACGATACCCTCTAGGTTAAGCTTAGTCTTAATCTCGGGGATAGCTGTGATTTCTCCTAGTAGATCTCACCGCTCGTGATCCTCTCGCCATTGAGTGTGATCCTGGCGATCCTCGCCGTGAGTGTGATCCCCTCGGTAACCGTTTCGCCGTGAAGCGAGCCTTTATGTCGTAGTTCGAACCGGGTCTCTACGGATCGAAATTCTTGCGGTGGTCCACGGACACAAAAGTCCGACACGGGCAAAGAACCCGCATAGCGAGGACCTCGATATAACGAGATCCTCGTGTTTGTTCAAAAGGATAAAAGTTGTAATCTTTACATTATGCGCCTTAAAATAAAAGGCATTTCTTTTGAATTTTGTTGTAGGCCAAAGAAGGCAAGCAAGTTCAAATCAATGACAATCAAACCGACTTTTGCTGAACGTATGCGGGGGATCCTAAGACTTGCATGGCGGTATGGCATAATCTTGGCCTTGACCACAGGTCAACTTGGATCGGCCGATCTCGAAGATCCCATGTACCACAGTATAGTACAAGGGCCTATCATGCTTATGATTGATTTGCATATCTTCTTGTGTGAATGATATGCAGGGCAGACGTTTCATCGTCTGCAGGCACTTGACACAAGAAAGCTCATTCATGGCTGCTGGGACTATAGGAACTTGTATAATGAAGCTCTCTGTATCCGATAAAGCTTTGACCAAAGCTTTTCATGTAGACTTGGACAGCCTCAAAAGTTCATAGAGCGTGATCGCCCGGGATATTGGCGGTTGAACCATGACGTCAAAATGAAATGGAGTATTCGACACTCCAGCTTCTTGAAGAAGATTTTTATTGTAACAGATCTGCTTTCCTTTGTCACGGCTTCTTGAAGCAGGACCCGATCTCTTCGGTTTGTCGCGGGTGCTTCATGAACATCTTGATCATACTTCCTCAAGTATGTTTTCGATCTTGTACACTGCTCCGGGATTTGCTCAATGCTGTTGTGAGAGCACTCTTGTCTTCCTCGAATCGGTGAGAGGGACGGGTTGCTATCATCTTCATTTAAAGATGGGATAATCATATTAGAAGATTTACCTTTCTTCTTTTTCCTGAGCTTCCATTCATTGGTCTTTAAGAAAGTCGAGGTGGACCCACATTGCTCCCCTTACGGGGTAGCAAGGGTACCAAACCTTTATCTTCTTGACCATGGGGATCGACGTTCGTCAAACGCATCTTCCCCTTAGGGATGGGGATAGCACCATTAGGAGTCTCGATGGGTGGAAAATTCCCAAAGCGGGAGAAGTCACATTGGTGGAGCGGTCTTTTGCTCGAGCCGGCTTGAGCACATCGGCATCAACAAGTGCTTGCAAGATATCTTTGAAGATAAAACACTTCCTTGTAGGATGTCCCAACATGCGATGATAGAGGCAATAATTTAGATCATCTAGCTTTCCCATTTCTTCAGGTCTTTTAACTTCAGGCAACTTTAGCTTGTTGTTCTTCTGAAGTAACTTGAATAGGGTGACCACGTGATCCTCCTTAAATGAGTATTGCTTAGGTGCTCTTGGTTGACTCGGTGCCTTACCCTGCTTGGCAGGTGGCGCTTGAGTATTAGTATCAGTGGCCAAGGTATCTTTCCCCATTGCTCGAGAGGTGTTGCCTTGATTCTGTCGCACCGGTGACTTTGGCTTGTTTGTCTCTTCGGCTCTGACTCGGGCAACAATTTCTTCGGCTTGCTCGCCATGGGAAACTAGCTGTTTCCAAGATCGACATTCCACAACCCCCATTTGAGCTAGAAGGTTGGTCTGCAAATTGTGCATGCAAGTTTCCACTAGAGTAGGTTGTGTCATACCTGATGGACATCGCAGGGCCATCCCTCGAAATCTTTCTCTGAAAGCCTTGATAGATTCTCCCTTCCCTCGTTTGGTGGCGAGTAAGAGTAGAAAACTTCCGTATCGTCTTCGAAGAATCTGGCCAAAAAGAGCCTCTCCAAGTCTGCCCACTTCTAGATTGATCCGGCTGGCAACTTCATGAACCATTCAAAGGAAACTCCCTTGACGGTGCCTATGAATAAATGGGTTAATATGGCGTCATTTGATATCATATTTCGGTCGAGACTTGAAATAGTAGATATCTTTGGTTTGGTGACTCTGTGCCATCAAAAGCTTGTAAAGTTAGAGCTTTAAAGTTTGGAGGGTGCCATGATCCCATTAGGATATGGCCTCACAACACCTTCCTCTTGGAGTTCACTCCTGTTGGCAATGGCATTGAGGTGAGCTTCAAACTCCTCCATTTTGACCGGCGAGAATTTTATTTATCCTCGACTCCTTTCTCTTCTTGAGAGGAAGACCCCAAGTGAGATTCGGTGGCAGAAGATTACCCTTTTCTCCTTCTCTTTGGCGAGGGCGTCCGGTTCTGGAAGACTCAGCTCTTGGAGGCTTGGTTTTGCGCAACAAACACGGCTATCATACTTTGAAGCTCATTGATGGTGTCTTGTTGAGCTTGGAGCATAACTTGCTGCTCATCGAGTCTCTTCATGAAATCCTCGGGGTTCCTGTCATATCGTGAAACTCGATGTTCAACGAAGGCTGGAGATTGGGATTCCTGATTGCTTGATGTTTCATCATCGGATTCCGTTCCCTTAGCCAATCTCGATAGTTGGCGGGAGGGATAACTCCCATTCGGGTCCGAGTGTGTCGATAAACTCCCTTGAACTCGTTCACTATATCCTTAACACTCGGAGATCGACCCGTTTCTAATTCATCAGAACTAGGGATGTGTGATTCCCCTCTACCAACCATATTGATGGTAACTCCAGGGTATTCATTTTCTAAAGCTTCTTTCTTTCGAAAATCGCGAGTAAACTGTTAGGCACATTGGCGTGTGGCCGTTCAAAGGCGGATTTGTCTTGGAGAATGCACAACATTGGCATTACGAGGGCCGAGAATAAGTGGCTCACATTGACAAGTAGGGTGACCTATTGGTCTTTCTCGGTATGTGAGTTCTTAACTTGCAAAGGGTCTCCATCTGAATTTGAGGTTGGAACCCCTTGTCTATCATTGGGCGAGTCAGTTCACGATAAACATGAATTTTAAGTCCATGTTGGTCTTTCGCGAACATCGCGTCTAGCATTTGGAGCGTGTGGTTTGTGTGCGCTTTGAAAGCGCTACCACGAAGGTCGCGTTAAGTTTGTGAGCAGCGGGTTTGATGTCCGCGTTTTATTTTGAAGCGCTTCCACGGTGGCGTTTTGTTGGGAAGCGCGTATTTGGGGTCCGCATTTTGTATTTGAAGCGCCCAGAGGTCCGTTTTAATTCTTTGAATCAAGTTGGGCAGCGTTTTGTTTGTCAACAGCCATTGGAGGCTGATCCATCTCATCAGCGGGGTTGGCGATGGGGCTCGAAGCTGAGGCGTTTTGGCTCACAGCGAGTCTCACAAACAGTTAGCGTTGATTGAGAGATCGACTCTCTCGGAGTTGTGCTCGCCACTGGGATCTCCTCCTCACGTGGCGGACATTCTTCTTGGCTGTTTCAAGTCTCTTCCAGCAATGTCATCCTCTGTAATAACTAGATTTGTTGCCTCAAGAGGCCTCTTGTGACCCGAGCCCTTTGATTTTGGCTCAGTTGTAGAATTCTTAACTTGATCAACGAGTTTCTCCGAGACAGAACTCTCTTCTTCAGAGGAGAGACGGTTCAATCACTCAAGCTTAAGGGAGTCTCCCTTTGATGAATTGACCGCACTTGAGGCCTTAGTCTCTTTGGAGACTTTGCGGGTCTTTCGCATAGCCTTAGGGCTAAGGGACCCGGAAGAGAGTAGTTCTTCATACCTTGCATGGTCGAACTCTACATTTAGAGTTTCCACTGTTGTTCTAATGAATTGGACGTCGGACTGCGCCACCACCTCTTCGTTGGTGAAAGAGACTTTCCCCAGTGGAGCCATCTTTTATTTGTCGGAAAAAGTTAAAGAGAAATGGAGAAATGTATTGTATTAATTTCTTTTACTGAAGAAGGACTTACAATCTCTCTCTCTCTCCTCACAAGTTCTTATCGGTTGATCCAATTTACAAAAGAAGGAAGGAAGATTTGATCCTCCCTTTTGTTTAATGACGGTTTCTTCTTGGTGTCGATGGGAGTTTGATCCTTGTATCCCTTTGACGATCCGAGCGCCTAGCTTCGTTGGATCTTCGATGGAACTCTTAGGAGTTATGAAGAACTTGCAATCAAGTTTCTAACTCTGAATTGAGTTTCTAGAACTCTGAATGAGTTTTTAGACTTCAAGGCCGATCTCCAAAAGCCAGGACCAAAAGATCAAACCAAAGGATCCTCCCCGAGAATTCCTTTCACCAAGTCTCCAATCCTCCCCTTTGTTCAGCTGATTGTTCAGCTATTTATAGGGGTCTAAGGGGTACAACTGACCCCTTAAATCTCTCCTGAACGAGGGTTAGTTGCCCTCAGATCGTGCAAAATGATTTTGGAACCGTTTAGATCGTGTTTGGACGAGTCAAAACACGAATTCCCCGTTCTTGAACGACTTCCGCGTCTGGCTTGGCGGGGCGAGGGTTGAACCGCCATTTTGGACGTGAACGCGAGGATGACCTCTGTGTTTTGAACTTTGAACGCGGGAATGAGCTCCGCGTTTTAGAGCTTGGACACGGTGATGAGCTCTGCGCTTTGAGTTTGGACGCGATGCTGAGCTCCATGCTTTGTTTTGAAGCGATTATTTTCTTGTAATCTCTTAGTTGGACTTCACAAGGATTGTCAAGTTGTAATCCCTGTGTTCTAGAGTCATCGAATTGTGACTCTATTCTGTCATTGTGAAAGTCTTTAGATTGTGACTTTGCTTGACAGTGCTTTGTGGGTCTTAGCTATCAGTAGTAATTTTTTGACAGCCTACAACGTCATACTATCTTGTCACACAGAGACCCATCACTTCCTCTGAAAGGACAAAACTCGTCATGTGCTTATCGGTTGGCTTGTTAGTTGACTAGGAGTAGATCAAGCTAGCCTAATTTGTCGAGTCAAGCACTCGGCTCAAGTCGACTCACGTAACAGATAGTGATTAACACCGACACCCAGTACGGGCGACCAAGAAAGTAACACAAGTCGGTTCTCAAATTTTTGCCCCAACCGAGCTAAACTTAGAAAAGATTCTACATATGGGCAAGACCACAGGCTAAGTCAATTCTTATTCAGAAAGAGAATACAAGACTTTGCTTCAGCATAAAATTAGATATGAACTATCACATGAAATAAGTTCAGTGGTTGGACTTGCAAGCAAGTCGGCTAAATCACATACAACTCGACAGATAAGATAGCAAGATTACAAAAACAAAAAACAACAAGAGAGGATCAATTCAAAACAGACAAAGATGTATTTTTATTCACATATCAAAGTTAATTACAAAGTTACAAGAATAAAATTCTATTAATAGCAAAATTAATGGGACTCCGAGAAGTCCATATCTGCTCCCGGAGTCAAAGGAAGAGCGCTGGAAGTAGGATGCGGAGGAGTCGAATGAGGCTTCACCTCAGCCTGTTCATCTTTTTGCCCTGAAAGCTCATTGTCATCATCACCCGCCGAGGTGCTGACCTCGCTGAGATCTATCCTAGCGCCCTGTCTCTCCAAATCCTCTAAGATATCCAAGCAGCAGTCGACGCTTCAGGGGTAGTGAAAGTGACCAGGTATGTCTCGCATCTCGGTCGGGAGCTGTGCCTTCAAATAGTCAAATCTAGCTTTGCAAGCAAGCACGACCTCAGCTTTTCTGATCAAGCCTTGTTGGTATTCCTCGACAACCCTCGACTTATAAGCCTCAGATTCGAAGGACTCCACTTTACTTTGAGATATAGCTAAGGACTCCTTGAGTTGAATGACCTCTGCCTAAAGTTGAGTCCTCGATACTTGCTCCTCTTCTAGCTGACCCTTCGCATGTTGAGCAGCCATATTCTCGACCTCAACTTGTGTCAAAGCACAATCCCTTTCCCTCATCACTTCATCCACTCGGCGGCTTTTCTTCTGAGCTTCAGCCAGTTCTCGCTTGAGCTGAACAATCTCAGCGAACTTCTGAGCATCAGAACGTCTCAAGTCCTCGGCTATTTTTTCTCTAGCCGCCAATTCGAGGCGCCAAGTTTTCAGCTCCTCTTCCTTGGACGACAGCTCCTTGAGAGCCCCCTCAAGATCAGCCGAAACTTCAGCCCCTGGTCTCTTGGCCACTTCACGGAGCTTGGCATAACTCTCTCGGACATGCGAGATTCGGCGGAACATTTCTTGTTCCACCAAGGCCCCGCGAACCAAGTAGCTCTGCAAGATCGAATGGGGACCAATGTCGGGCACCTCCCCCAAAATCTCCATATCACGCGGGAGCCAGAATTGCTCCACTGCCTTTGACTGAGTGACGGCGGACTCTAAGACGGACGACCTCTTGTCGAGATGGCGGCACGGCTCATGCCTATTCTCCTCACTCGGCTCCCTTTCATATCTAGGACCCACTTTGGTAGTCCCTATCAATAAAGCCCTCATTTTACCCCATGTGGGCGGAGGAACCTCATCGACATGATGGGGAAAGGGCCAACTCAAGTCCTCTGGAGTCTCATCCCCTCGGTGGCTCCTTCAAGGCGAGACATTCGGCTGCACACGACAATTAGGCCACCGTTCATCCCGCGGGGACCCGGTCTGGTGGCACTTCCTCCTCTCGATCAGATGATTCCTCTAAACACGCAACGTCGGCTCCCGTAACCTCGGGAGATCTCCTTGGTCCCTGCTCCTATTTTTCAGGCCTTTTGGCTTCTCAAGGGGCCGAAGCGGCGCCTGGCGGTGAAGGCTAGCTGTCATCGCATGAGGCTGGATTTCCACCTCGGATGCCAAGTCTTGACGAGCGCGCTTGACTTTCTCACAGGCACCCCTTCTTGAACGCTGGCAGGAGGAGCATCCGACCTATCCTTGTCCTCAGCTAAGTCGGGTACCATCTTTTCAGCAGCTATCTCCCTATCTTTCTCCGTAGCCGGCACGGACGAAACGCCTACCACTCTCAACACAAAATTGTCAAACAAGCTATCCATCTCGCGAGAGCCCCCGAACTGCCTAATCTGGTCAAGAGCCTCTTGCTCTTCAGCTGACAACTCTTTGGTCGCAAGACCCTCCCGAATGAATTCAGGCCAGTTCGAACACCCCAGCTCTGCATTCTTCCCTTCCACCCACACAAACCACTCCTTTCAACCCTTGTTCGAGTCAGGCAGATCGGAGACAATTTTAAATCCGCCCACCATCTTAAAGTGGCCGTGGGTGTCATGTTGAGATATTGTAGGGGTAACCAGATGACTGAAGACATTCAGAGATGGCTCCCTTCCACACCAAAAGCTGATGATGATATAACCCACCAATGCCACAATGGAGTTTGGCCCTAGCTGCATAGGCGACACGCCTAGCGCAGTACAAACTTGATCGATGAAGGGATGTAATGGCAAACATAGACCATACTCCAAATGCTTGACATACAGAGGATGCCTAGTCACAGTGTGGTCATAAACCGCCTGAGATTTCAACGGCACCGATATCTTATACTCCCGAGGGATGTCGAACCGAGAGCGCATAACCTTCAGCTACGGCACAATCACCTTGGAGGAGATGGTCCTCAATTTCTCCTTTCTAGCATTAAGAACAGGCACTTCTGCCATAACGAAGTCAACAAGTTCGCCGGAGAAGAAGCGGATCGGAATTCTTTTTAGAGAGAAAAGAATTCTCAAAGGCAACAGTTTCTGCCATTGCGCTGGCTAGCACACTCTTATAGGTTACCTCGCACCACAGCTGTCACGATTCGAGCGGTTAAGTCCGTTTGACTTCGAAATCAACGGCCCATATGCATCCCAGAATTCGAAGCACCCTCACAGATGACCTAGATAGGGCGGTCAAGCCCAAAATACGAAGCGCCCGCAGCCAAAAATAGGTGGTGACATTAGCCACGTCGTATCGAAAGGACTACCCGCATGCTTTGCATTTAATCCCCACTATGCCGAGCGAATACTGGGATGATTTCTCTTTGACCCGGCCTAAGCCGCCTCCAAGCGAAAGGGGCCAACTATTATGGTCCCAAATTATTTAAACAATAATACAAGTTTAATGACAGACAAGTGTCCTGCATTAAGAAACCTAGTCTAATCAAGAACTACTCAAACCCACATCCTAGGCGACTCGAGACAATGCTTGTCGACCAACATCCATGGCGGTTCTCTTCTGGGCATCTTTGAGTCGACTCAAAGGCGGGCCTTGCCGACCGCATGGAATCGACCCATGTCGACCGCCCATCCAATCGGTCGACACTCTGCGAGCACGATTCAAAAGGCGGTACTGCTCGACATGCCGCCTTGAACAAGAAAACGACGCCTACCTCGAACCCCTTACCAAGATAAGTCGACACCGCATTGAAGGCCAGATCTCGACCATTAATTCTCTGAGCTCATAGAGCTTTAAGACATGTCGTACCACGTGTCCCCTGTCACTTGACATTAAATGCCGACTCTTCTTCTTCCTCTCAACAAGCGACACCTGTGGAGGCCAAATCCAATTTTGCCGCCAACTCATACATGATTGAAGTGATCCCCATCCATTTACTAGCTGACACTTGTAAAGTAACAATTTAGCCCGACCGCCATTTTTCAGTCGGCTCAAGTTACCAATCTACCCCTAGTGCATTATTATAAATAGAGAAACTGTATGTAGACCAAGGTAAGCAATTTCCAAAAACCTTAACTCAGCTATAATCAATCAAAATATTAAACTTCCCCACTCAAGATTATCTACTAACTTGACCGTTGGAGGAACAACCGGGGATCCAACCCCAAACCTCTTACGTGTTGTGACATGTGCAGGATTGCTAAGGGAAGTTTAGGCTTGGACATCCAGAGCAGTTAGAGGACCCTAATTAATTGGACAAACATATTTAATTGACTGTGTGATCCATAGCATCAGCATTATTGAATGATTATAAATTGAATAGCCCGAACTATTGGAATGGAAAAGAAATTTCTTTAATTTCTTAATGCTAAATATTTAGCCTATGATTGTCTAAGGTGATATACCCACTAAAAGAGATATAGCGATGATTAAGATCATGATCATAATCTGTTTAAAGATAACAATGATAAAAGTGGTGTTCATCGGATGAGCACACATATATATTTTCATAAGATGTTTTGATATATATTGACAAATTAGATTTGTTGGAAGTTGAGACCAAAATCAAATGTTGATGTGAATTTTCCTTTCAAATCTCTATCCCTAGTTCAGTTTAAAGTGAATATTTTAGAATTCAAGATCTAACCATCACTTTATTAAAAGCGAACAATTTGTTGAAAAAGGGAAAATACTATTATGAAGCGAGTTAAAACCATAGTGATGGATATCGAGCTGGATTGTCTAGCAAGTAAGAAAAGTTTTACTAAGTGAGAAATTAGAAAAGGAAAATAAGTTTTGAATATAAAGCGAAAATTTAAACAATGAAAGTCATTAGGAAAAGAAATTGTAAATGTTGCATTACATCACCTAAGAAAGAAATGTCTTTTGAAGATATTTCACCCCAGTTAGTAGGGAATTGCGATATGAGTGATTCTTTATATATGATGTATTGATTCAAGTTTATCTTTACATACTAATAAATTATTGTAAGAGTACAAGAAAAGCATTAGCTTAAAAATGGAAAGATTAACTTTGACAATAGAAATAAAAGCCTTAGTTTGACATTATAACTAAGAATTTTATTTACGGTTTTGAGTAAAGGGCATAAAATAAAACTTAAAGATTGTCTAAATGTTACTTAAAGTTGAAGAAATTTGATTTCTATTTTCCAAACTTTATAGTAGTGATTTTATGTTTTATTGTAAAATAGAACTTCTACTAAAAGTTTAGAAATTGCTTTATTGACCATTATAAAATTAAAACCATTTATATTTCATATTTATCACTATTAACTCTTATGTAATGTTATTGAAATTGTTAAATCTCTTAAACATAGATCGGATCAAGGTAATCCAACTTCTCTTTGGCACACAATGTTGGGTTATATTAATATTGAGAAGATCAATAAGTTGATAATGGATGGTCCTTTGAATTTTCTAAAAATTAGAATATTTCTCAACTTGTGAAAATTGTCTAAGAGGCAAGATGACCAAACAATTATTTTTAGGAAAAGCGTGCTAGAGCTAAATGTACTTTTGACTTCATACATACAGAATGTATATGATCATTTAAATATTAAAGCAAGAGTTGGATATTCATAGCATTCATATATGATGCATTTATATATGAATATATTTATGTGTTGCATCATAAATTAGAATGTTTTGAATAGTTCAAAGAATATAGACCAAAGTTAAAAGAGACTTGATAAAAGTATCAAGGTCATCTGATTTGATCGAGGTGGCAAGTTCCTATTCTTAGGAGTTTAAGAGATTTATAAGCGAAATGGAATTATTAGTACTTGATACCCCTAAATTCACCATACTTAACAATTTATCTGAAGATAGAACTAAACCTTAGTCGAAATGGCTAGATTTATGCACGAGCATTTACTTTTCCTATTTTCTTATGGGTTATGCATTAGAGACGTAAAAAGTATTTTTTATGTAGAATTCCTACCAAATCTTTTTCTTCCACTCTATATCGGATGTGGATATGAAGAAAATTAAGTGTCTTGGCGTTTAGGGATTTGGGGTTGTCACATTCATGTTAGAGAACAAAATATGAGCAAATTTAAATTTAAAATCGATATGACCTATTTGTAGGTTACCCTAAAGAAAGTCTTGGGTATAATTTTGATAATCCTAGTGTAGTTTTAAGTTGCTATTAGAAATGTGTTCTTTTATAAGATCAAATTTATTGATCAAGGATTTATATAACTCTAGGAGAAAACTTATTTTCTTGATGGGAGGAGAAAGTTCAAATGAGTTGAAGATTCTATGAATTTAGTGGGAGCTTCAAGTAATAAAATAAATGGAGATTTACTTACTAAATTTATTATTGAATACACTAATTACAATTAGGAGATAATATAGGATTTTTATCCACCCATAATGTCTGAAACCTTGTTAAAACATATTTATTGGAAAGTAACAAGGAGAATAAAAATCCTAAAACTTACACAAAGGTCATGTTGGACTGATTTCTTATAAGTGAGTTATGTCATATTTGATGACAAATAGTTATTAATTATGAGAAAATCTTTTAGCCAATTGTAAAGCTAAAGTTCATAAGGATCCATTTAGCCATTTGCATGTTATGAATATAAGATAATGATAAATGGATTTCAAAATAACCTTCTTGAATAGATATCTTAGAGAGATATTTACATATAGAGATTATAGAATCAATCATGTAAAATTCAAGAAGATAAAATTAATTAATTGAATCAATCAAGTTATGAACTTAATCAAGCTTGGAAAATTGAAACATTCATTTTGATGAAATGATTAAGAAAATTGATTTTGTTCAAATCCTTAAAAAGCAAGCTTGTATGTATAAAATAATAAAATAATAAAATAATTATATTATATTCCGGTTTTACATATTATGGCATATTACTCATTGAGAAAGACATTTTAATATCATGATTAAAAGTATGGCTTTCCAATAAGTTCTTTATGAAGAATTTTTTTAGACATTCTATATCTTAGATCTCAAACTCTCTATATATATATATATATATGATTGTGACATCTACTTATATGAATAAGATCCATAGTAGATTCAACTTAACAAGATTCTAAGAAATGAATGGTTCCTATAAGACATAAATACTCAATCTCGAAGAAATGTGTCCTACAATTAAAAGGAGATTAGGCGTTTGAAAATAGTTGAGCTTGTGAGTAGATACTAGTCCAATCCTAATGAGGAATCTTGGACTACAATGTAAGCCATATCTCTATTTGCATAAGACTAAAATTATTGTTTAGTTAATGATGCAAGAAACATGAGAAGTAAAGTATATGCAGATCTAGATTTCCAATCCAATCCTAATAATAGAAAGTCTATTTTGGGTTATATTTATATCATTAAAATAATAGCGAATATGTAGTCATGTGAAACCACTAAAGAAGGAATATGGATAAATAAGTTTTTCCATAAGCTTAATATTATTCCTTATAATGTATTTCTTTCTCACTTGTTATTTCATAGTAGAGAAGCTATTGCGAAAAGCTTAGAAAGAAAAATTATTTTATTAAAGGTTAATAAGAAGAAACATGTAATGGTTTAAAATATGGTTAAGCAAATAGGATTTAATGTCCTTTTGAGACCATTGTCATAAAATATTTTTAACGGTCGGAGTTAGGATTATATCGATTGGATGTTAGGGCAAGTGGGAGATTCTTTGGAGCAGTAATAATATGCCCTTGAACATCCATACAAATTATATAATATTAATATATTTAATTGTTGCACATATAATTTGGGCATCATTTCTATAGTTGCTATAGTATTCTTAGAAATTGTTTTGTTAGATCATGCCTTGTGATGATCACTTACTTAGAGATGTGATCTAACTTAGAGATTTCTTAAATCTATGTTTAACTTATAACTAGTAAAGGATAACTTTATTATAACAGGTTATTACGCATGACACTGACATATGAGATGTGGTGGTGGGTCTCAACTACCGGGAATGGGGATTCCCCAGGTGTATGTCATAAGCGCTCATTATGATGTGTGTAGCACTAGACCGCATTTAGATTCTCTAGGGCCGAGTCACCTAGGAGATGGAGAATTCAGATTGTTACATAGTCCCTTTAACTTGATGATATTATTATTTTTGATTTGATAATTTAGTATACTTTGATGTAATGTTTAAGCTTGTTTAGCAAGCGCAACACAACCTAAAACGTTGGGTTGCTAAATTTTATTTAAGAAAATGATGAATATCTAGATAGGATCTAGTATACTCATTATGATGAGTAAATTTACTATGCATTCTCATGAAATTAATAAATTCACGGAGGCGGTAGTTTTGAAAAATATTTTTAAAATTTGCTTTCTTATAAAAATAAAATATTTTGATGTTTCAAAATGATTTTTATTTACGTTCATGGGAATTGTAATTTAGGCATGAGCAAATAGATAAATTGTCTGCTAGAAAAAGTTGTCTAAAATAAATGATATTGGGCGAGATTTGAATGTAAAATATTATTTATTAATAATTAATCCCATATTATGGAAGATCTTTTATGAATAGTTGGTGGGATAAGGATTTGATTGTTAAATTAAAATTATTAATTTAATTAATAATTGGTTCTCGATATGGGACCCAATTGGTCTCACTAATGTCATTAGAAGAGGTTTACATGCAATACAAATTTTATTATATCCTTAATTGTTATGGATAGAGTTTTTGAACAATTACGTTTTATCGTTAATTATTATGGATAGAGTTTTGAACAATTATGAATTGTTTAAAATTAAAATCTCTAAGGTTGGTCTAATTCTATATACATGGTTCATCAGTAGCCTTATGAAGACATAGAAAGTCTTATTATGATAAGATGAAGAATAGAATAGAAAATAGATAATTGTGAACCTATCTCTCAGTATTGCTCCTCTTCGGTGACTGGTGGATTTCAATGGGAGGCTTTTTCTTTTGAGAAAGCTATTTTGGATTAATCTTGGGACATATTTTTGAAGAAATTCGAAAAGCGTTTCAGGTATTCTTCCAAATTTTTATTACTAGTCATGATATGCATATTCCGCCTCGTTGTATGTCATGTTTTCTATCATCCCGATCCTACAGTAACCTCACACACAACCTATATAGTACTAGCGATATCAACATAGAATAGTAATTAGACAACTAGGGGTACCTCCATAGTTTAGCCAAAATTTTCTACAACTGTCCACACGTACAATATTTAACATTCAAATTGTAAGAAGGGACTAATATCTCTCGGAAATACCTGATTCCATTGTAACTCAATATGACTAACCACGGTCTGGGCTAAATAGCTCTGTATCAAATTATAACAACTACATAACACTCCTAGGTCTTGCCATTAGTCTAATGAGAGTGAATGAACATCACTTATAACCGGGATCCCATACTGGTGATACACTCTAATTACAAGGGCAAACTAATAAAGGTGCATGAAGGTAAGTACAGCTCTCATTAAGATTTAAGTATCGAGTCTCTATGGACATAATTATAAACTTTCAAAATGTTAATAGTCAAACAACCTAGGTTGGTTGTTAATTAACACACATTTGAACCAGGTATTTAGAGTCATAATTATTCGCCCATTAAAGCGCTAAAGCATCTGTAAGGGTATATAACTCAAAAATAGAGTTTGGACATGAAAGAACTCAAGTGAAGGATCACACTGACACGCACACACATAATTTGGTTCATCTGGTTAAATATGATTGTAAAAGGTAGAATTACCCTAATTATGTTTAAACAAATTTCTTTGGTAATATAAATATGTAATTAAAGTTTCAATTGTCTACACCCAATGTTTTAAAAAGCCTAGGGCCTAAAATGGGCATAGGCTGACCACCCACATTTTGAGAGTGCCTAGGGGAGTGTGGTTTGTCTGCGTAGATTGCACCCTTTAGGTTTTGATCGTGATTTCCTCTGTTACAGCCTCCATGTCCTCTCTAACCTTCTCCAAACTCCTCCAATCTCAAACTATGAACACTTCCTTTGTCTCCTCCAACCTTCAACAAAACATCCACCACCACTTATACTAAGAAATAAATCCACATAGGCGTCAGTCCGACACTTAAGCTTTCTATAACATTCACTTTTAATATCAATTATTGTAATTACAAAATAAAAAATAGGAATGCCTAGACCCCGACTAGGCTACCACCTACGTGCCTAAGATTTAGGCATTGGGTTCAACGCCTAGGCCGCTTAGCAGTTTGTAACATTGCCTACAACAATGTATGTGAAAATTTTAGAGTCAACTTTTCTCAAAGCACGTGAAAGAAACTGTGCATGTTATCAAGTGGCTGGTAAACATGTTATCAGGTGGCTTGACAACCCACCAGCCGGTTGGTCATCGTGCCAACCGGCTATCATCATTTACTACTGCAGTTGTTCAACGCCCTATACATTACTTTCTCTCTCTTATTCCTCCAGACTTAACGTACGCCTTGAGACATGTTTATGGGACTATTTGGCACACACATCCCAAGCCATGTTAGGGAGCCTAAGGGTCATGACAAAGGAAGCTAGGGTTTGTGAATGCTTCTAACTCAATTATAGGTCTCAACATTGGTACTTTGATATTTAATTATGTTATGACACACCCCAGGATGAACTAAAATCAATCACACGAAAGCACGAATATATCGAGAATACACGAACACAAAGATATACATGGTTCAGCTTATAGCCTATATCCACGGGCGAAGGAGGAGAATAGCTTTACTAGATTGTGAGGAATACAATGTGGAGATCTCTCAATCACTCCATCCTAAATAACACCCTAAAAGCCTAATATCACTCTCTCAAATAAAATAACAAAGGAGAAAAATATTAAATAAGCTTCACAAAAGAACTCTCTCTTCTTGATTGGTGCTCTGTAGATTGATAAATCTAATTAACTTGAAAGACTGTTCATATATAGCCTTGAAGACCCCAACTCCTTGTTGTCTAAGGAATAAGAATTCTAATAAAAATAGAAGTCCACATGTTTTAAAGCCTAACAAGAGTCTAAGTAGGAATAAACCTCTAATATGATTGGCTCCAAGCAAAAAAAAAAAACTCTCAAAGCAATATGGATTTGAGTATTTGAGACAACCTATAACAAATCTCCACCTTGACTCAAATATGTAGAAAATTCCTCACTCCAAAATAAGCTAACTTACTCCACCTTCTCCAATAGCCCCGCAGGGGATCTAAGTGTGGCACGTATCGATCAAGTCCAAGCCCAGATTAAACTTGCTTACTGAAAGAGGCCTCCTCAACAAATTGACTGAATTGTCCCCACGATGATCGTAACTCTTAGCGAAGTCATCACCTGAAGTAGCTCTTGAATAGCTGAGGGCACAAAATTATCAATAGACAATGCATAAGCTACCGTATCTTCACATCTTCGCGGTGGTCGAATCTCTCGTCTAGACCGATCTCTAGTGATAGTGTATTCCCGCTCTTCTTGCAGCTGTTGAGGTGCTTCATCTACTTGAACGGGATCTTGCTGCTGAACTCCCATTGTTTTATCCTGCTGAAGAGCTGAATCACGAATTTCTAACTCCACCTTATGTCCTGTAGTACGCGCCTTATCGTCAACTGAAACTGTTGACTATTTTTTGTGGAACATAGCAGACTCATCAAAAGTCTCATATGCTATAATTTGGTAGTATCAACTCCTGATATCGATGATGCAACTACAGCCGAATCGGTAACAGTAGAACCCTACAAAACATACAAGCTGCCGATCGTCTTTCCTTTCATAACCACAAGAGAGCCTTTTATAATCCTAAGAACTCCACCTTCACTTAAAAAATTACACCCAATACTTTCAAGAGTGCCCAAAGAAATGAGATTCTTCCTTAAACTTGGAACATGTCTAACATCTGTCAAAGTCCTAATGACTCCATCATGCATCTTAATCCGAATTGTGCCTTTCCCAACAGTCCTGCATGAGGCGTTATTCCCCACAAGAACAACTCAACCATCAATAGCTTCATAAGTAGTGAACCAGTCTCGATTAGGGCACATATGATAGGAACAACCCGAATCCAAAATTCAATCATCCATGCTCCTGTTTTTATCACCTGTAACCAACAAAATCACATCTTCAACAATATAAACTTCAGCGGAGTCCTCCTTAGATTTTTTTTCATACTCTTCTTGTTTATTCTTGTTCTTCAATCAGTAACAATCGGTCTTGATATGCCTTTTCTTCTTGCAATATCTGCAGGTCAAATTCCAGTGCTTCGACTTATACTTATTACCTCCAAAGTCCCTTTCTTCCGATCTTCCTCGAACAAACAAGCCATCAACTTTATCACCACTTTTTCTTATAGTTAACTCTTTGTCGATCTTCTCCTGATTCAACAAGTTCTCTTTGACGCCCTTGATGTCAATATAATCTTGACCGTAAATCATAGTATCCTTGAAGTGCTTGTAGGAAGGCGGTAAAGAACATAATAATAATAGGGCTTGATCTTCATCATCGATCTTAACATCAATCTTACTCAAATCTGTAATCACAGAATTAAATTCACCAATATGAGATTTGATGGGTGTTTCTTCTGACATCCGAAGTGCGTACAAACGCTGCTTCAAGAGGAGGCGATTAGTGAGCGACTTCGTCAAATAAAAATCCTCTAACTTAGACCACAAATTAGCGGTTGTCTTCTCCGTGAGAACTTCTTACAAAACTTCATTTGTCAAATATAATTGGATCGCTATGAGAGCTTTATCATCCACCTCGTCCCAATCTTCCTCCGTCATTGTAACCGGTTTCTTTGACTTCTCGAACAAAGCCTTCTCCAATCTGTTCTGTGTCAACACGGCGATCATCCTAACTTGCCAAAGACTGAAACCGATGTTGCCGTCAAACTTTTTGATATCCCACTTCGTAGTGGTTGTCGTCATCTTCTCGTTCGATTGATAGCTGAGGGCTCTGATACCAATTTGTTATGATAAATCCCAAGATAAACTAAAATCAATCACATGAAAGCACGAATATATCAAGAACACACGAACACAATGATATACGTGGTTCGGCTTATAGTTTATGTCCACGGGCGAAGGAGGAGAATAGCTTTACTAAATTGTGAGGAACACAATGTAGAGATTTCTCAATCACTCAATCCTGAATAACACCCTAAAAGCCTAATATCACTCTCTCAAATAAAATAACAAAGAAGAAAAAATATCAAATAGGCTTCACAAAAGAACTCTCTCTTCTTTATTGGTGCTCTGTAGATTGATAAATCTAATTGGCTTGAAAGACTGTTCATATATAGCCTTGAAGACCCAAACGTCTTGTTGTCTAAGGAATAAGAGTTCTAATAGAAATAGAAGTCCACATGTTCTAAAGCCCAACAAGACTCCAAGTAGGAATAAACCCCAAATATGATTGGCTATAAGCCAAAAAGAAACTCTCAAAGCAATATGGATTTGAGTTTTTTAGGCAATCTATAACAAATTATAATTTTCACAAGGATGAAATCAATAATACTCTCTTAACATGAGTACGCATCAGAATTTATAATATTAACAATCTCCATCAATTTAATAAAGATCTTAATGCCCTTGTCATCAAACATGCGATTTACCAAAACTGGAGGGAATCAAAGGGAGCGAAGTGCTAGTGGTTCTTGCCTGGATCAGAATCGGATCGAACTATGATTTTGACGGCTTCTCGACAAACTCCATTGTTTCCTTTGAGCCAACATCCAACTACTCCTCCAAAAAATTTAAAACTTCCATTAAGCCCCAAATAATTTTGGGAATTCTTGAACATCCCAAAAAAAATTTGATATTTTTTATTTGACTCTCATAACGATGTAAGTAGTGACCGACATAGGAATTTTTCTTAGAGGGGCAAAAATACAATCATCATATTTAGTTTCATATTCAACCAAAACTTGGAGTTTTCGGATTGGTGTAACATGTGTTCACATTGTACGGGTTGTTCAAAAGATTTTCTCTTAAAATATTTATCAGTTTTAGTTGTTTTGCCATAAGCACCAACTATAAATTTTATCTCTTTTGCAAACATGACTGTTAACCACAAAGTACAAATTATATTTATATCATTGAAATTTATTTTAAATCATAATATAAAAGAAATAATAATCCAAAGAAAGGATTCTAGTTTTAATCTAATTTCAGTTATCAATCTCTAAAATTATACCTTTTATCCTAAACCATAGGTCCCGAAGCAATTAAAGATTTAACAAAACAAATTAATCTATATTACAATGAAAAACATAAAAGAGATGACAATTTTCACGTCGACACGAAGTCAAAAAAGTGGTTGATTACTAAGGGCTCCTTTGAACGCTTGATGAAAGACGGAGATGACGCCATGGTGGAGTGAATAGAGGGAGGATGAAGAACATAGTGGCCAAATTGTGAAAGCGTTCGTGAAAAGAAAAATAGAAATCGTGAAAAAAAATTTGCGAAACAGAAAAAATAAATCTGCAAAAAGAATAAATAGGCAAAAAGAATAAATCGCAAAAGATATTGTAATTTTGTACTCTTTTTAGGTTTGGAAACATATTGGATTTGGTGTGGATATTTGAAGTTTGGTTTTTTTTGGGATATAATTGTTAGCAAGGCCATTCAAAGCCTTATTAGCCCACAACCGCAAGGTCCATAACCTATACTACTCTTATCTCTTCACTTTTTATCAAAAATCTTGGGTGGCTGTGACCACCACGAGTCCCCCTCTCCATGTGTTACTGGGTCTGGGGTGGCTGTGACCACCCCGAGTCCCCCTCTCCATCTGTTACTGGGTGTAAAGCCTATATTTTGTTTATTTATATATAAAGAGAAATCATTAGTTTACTATTAGCTTTATACAAGTGTTAAGCCCGTGCTCGCACTGGTCTTTTTATTTTATTTTATTTTTGACTAAAGTGAAGTAAGCACTAGTAGAATAACGACCTAACTAGAGGATCAAACTAGGCGGAAATTTTCAGTCTAGTTTGATCAAAATAATTTTTAATTTTTTAATTTTTAAAAATCAACCTAGGCCATTCCTTCCGTCCGTCCATTGTCCATCCATCCAAAATTCCTGCTTGTCTTTCCATGGGCTCTAATCCCCTATCCCCCCCCTCAATTCCCCTTCCCCATCCCTCCCTTTCCAGCCGCCCCCTCCGCCCCGTCCACCTTCATCCCATTCCCTCCCCGGCTCCCCCCTCTTCCTGTTTCCACCCTCCTCCTCTTCCCCCCCCTCCATCCCCATCCCATTTTGCCACCCTCCTCCTCCCCCTACGCTCCCCGACCCACGCCTGGGCGTCGTCGGATCTCATCGTCGCTCATAAGCCTAAAGGTATTTTTTTTTCTTAAAATTCAAGTTTTCAAATTTTATTTTGTTTATTCTTTAGTTTAAATACCTAAATTATGACCTAAAATTAGCAAGTAGCAGTTTTATAAAACTAATTAAAAAATTGAGTTAATTACCCTATTAGAACAACGATTAATCATAAATTTAATTGAATACTTAGTTAAAGATTAGCTCTAATTGAACACTTATAGCCGATTTACACTAAGTTCGTGCATTACTAAAATTATGTGTGATGATATGAGTTTGTGATCTTGAAATTACGATGAAATAAAAAATTCCATAAAATAAGTGATATATAACACTTTATAATTATAATGTGTTATATATCAATTAAGTGAATGAAAAAGATAGCGTTGCCCTAGATTTCCGTCTAATAATTACATCCAATTCTTTTGACTTATAATATATAAGATATCTGACTCATATTTGGGCGAGGAGATGAAATTTTAAAAATGATGTTCACGTTATATTATAAGAAAAAATTGGTACTAAATAAATAATTATTGGATATGTCCTTCTCGGATGAGTTAGGAATATAGTAGTGCATACATTCAACTTTGTATATTTTGTATGTTTCATTTCTTGAAAGTTTGATAGCCGCATTATTCGTTGTTCTCTGTGTACAATAGTATGTTGTTACGCGTTTGGGTTTCTTGCCAATGCGCATTATAACATCCGCCGAGTGTCTGAGGGAGAACGGCGAATAGATCTTCAGAAATTACAAGAAATGAAAACATACAAAATATCTGACGTTGAATGTAGGCACTATATTCTTAATGGGATAAAGCCTTCCTATGACCGTGGGATTGTGGTAATTATTTCCTATATACATTTTAAATTTAATTTAAGAGATTTTTAATTATTAAATGATGTATGTATGAGAGGTAGGATGTGAGTTGTCGTATATTATTATAGGCGATTCATAAATTTACATGAAAGTAGTGAGAATAATTGAAGTTAATAATTGTATAAAATTCTGATGAGGGTAATTCACGACAAATCGTGGATAGATATCCCTCGACTTGAAAGATTTCATGACCGTGATATAAGAGGGATGTGGCATTCATGCGGTATCGAAATGAATCTGAGAAATCTAAGTAGCGGTGCTATGTATTGTCCCTGTGTAGGTGTAGGAATATGAAGCTCTTGAATAGAAATGATATCGGCTCCATCTAATTATCGAGCTTGGCTTTGAGAACTATAAATATTGGTCATATCACGGAGAAGATTGTATTGAAGATGAGGAGGTGAATGTGCATGTTAGTACGTCCGGTGGCTACGGTTAGGCGACCTGAGAGAGAATGTTCAATGATATGGTTTCACGTCCGTCGAAAATAATATCGATGACAATGGGGAAAATGATACGGAGATGACATTAAAGATGATATCGGAAATGATCTTTGAAAAGTCGTAGATGTCGAAGGTGAGGAAAATCTTGAAGATATGCCGCCTGCGGATGTAGAGGAGATAATGAAGCTAGTAGAAGATCATGAAAAGGAGCTATATGAGGGTTGTACCAATTACTCCATTTTCTTTTATCTTTGAAACTCACGCATATTAAGACGAGTGGAATGGCGATAATTATTTTGAAATGCTTCTAGATTTGCTTGGACGGTTATTCACGGAGGAGAGGCTAGCATACCGAACAACTTATCGGTGAAAAGATTGTTTCCGTTAAGGTCTTGATTATAATAAAATTGATGCATGTCCGAACGATTGTATGCTATACTATAAAGCCAATAAAGACCTTTAGGAGTGTCCGACGTGTGGAGTTTCTTAGTGGAAACAATGCAAAAACTCTTCAACAGGGAGGACACCAGAAGTAGAGGGGATGCAGAAGAAGATTCCAGCAAAGGTGCTTCGTCATTTTCCATTGGTCCCTAGATTGCAACGATTGTATATGAACAAAGAGACCGCAAAGAACATGAGGTGGCATAAAGAAGATCGAATAGATGATGGTAAATTGAGACATCCTGCTGATGCTTTAGCTTGGAAGCATATTGATAAAATCTATCCCGTTTTCTTGATGATTGTAGAAATATCGGTTGGGCTTATCTAGCGGCCAGATTCAATCCGTTTGGGGTAATGAGTTTTGGCTGGTCTACTTGGCGGTAGTATTAATGCCATATAATTTACCTTTATTGCTTTGTATGAAACAGTAGTATATGATACTCATTCGCGATACAGCAAGCACGCGTCGGGAATGATATTGGCGTTTATTTGGAGCCGCTAATTGATGAGTACGCAATTGATTGTGGTATGAGGTGTAATGGCGTATGATGTTCATCTTAAAGAGTCGTTTAGATTACGTGCTATTTTAATGTGGACGATTAATGATTTTCCCTTATGCTAATCTGTCGGTTGGTCTACAAAGGGCAAGTATGCTTGTCCGGTATGTGGTCGAAATTTGAAGTATTCAATTAGCACATAGGCGAAAGAGGCTGCTATTGGTTTAATAAAAGGTGGTTACCCTTGAGTCATAAGTTTCAAAAAATGTTTGCTATGTTTGATGGCACAGTTGAGAAGAGGATGAGCGTCAGTGGCCCGGAGATGAGATTGTCTGAGTTAGCGAGTATCCAAAAGTAAGGTTTGGAAAAACCGTTATTCTAAAATCGTAATCTCGAATAAGAGACTCCTTAAAGAGAAAAAATCAATGAAGCGTAAGAGAACTGTCCAGAAGATTGCAAGATGAGGATGAAGCCAAAAAATTGCCTAGACGATGGACTAAATTTAGTATCTTCTTTCAGCTACCTTCTTGGCAAAAGCTTAAAATCCGCACAACTTAGATGTGATGCATATTGAGAAAAATATTTGCGATAATATAGTGTCAACTCTCTTCTGGGATGCCAATAAGTCAAAGGATGGCCTCTGGACTCGCCAAGACTTGGCGTTGAATGGAATGATTTGCATGCACAAGGCGTTGGTCAAAAAGAATGAAGTTGCCTCCGTCTCGTGTTACAATGTCGTGGCGATCTGAGAGATTTTGTGAAATTCTCAAATCGGTAAGTCGCCGGATGGTTACTCTTCTAACATATCAAATAATGTCCAGGTGCAAGAGAAACTCTTAGGTTTGAAGACCTATGATTACCATCATTCTTCATCAATTGCTCCGGTTGCACTCGTAACAATATGGATAAAGAAGTCGAAGATTATTATTGAGTATTGTGGATTCTTAAGAAAATTGTGCTCTAAAGTTATAGATGTGGGTGAATTTAATAAACTTGGCGGATATCCAGTTACTTTATGCAATATGGAAGTGATATTTCCTCCTTCTTTTTCTGATCATGGTCCATCTTACCCATCATCTTGTAAGAGAGGCTATGATTGCAGGTCCTATTACTTATCGTTGGATGTATCCAGATTGAAAGGTTAGGCATTTCATGACCTTCTTTACTTATGTATGCATTTCTTATATTGACTGTATATAATAATTGCTTATTTTCAAATTATCGTAGATATTTGGGTTGCATGAAACACTATGTTATTGTCGAGCTCATCTAGAGGTTGGATAGTTGAAGGATATGTGGCCAGAATGCTTTGTGTTTGCATCCGTTACATGCGTAAGAAGAAACCGCATATCAGAATCCACTTAAGGATAAGAAGCATGAAAAGTATTCAAGTTCGACTTAGATCAAATTCATGCATATGTATTAGAAAATCTTGATATTTTGAGACTATCGAAGGTAATAAATAAAAAAGCAATATGGATGTTATATAATAATTTACTTTTAACTCATCAATATAATCTTATATATTGTATTAATAGGCGACACACGGAGAAGCTTAAGAATGAAATAACCGGTAGGAATGCATACTATTCGGAAAAACATAAGAACGAATTTGCGTTGGTTCGAGAATTGATGTAAGTGTTGTATGATTCTAAACGAACTTTAAGTTAATATTGTCTTTAATATTTCTGATATTGTTTTGCTTAGGTTGAAACATCACTTTTGAGGGCACTACATTATCCGAAGAAATTATTATTCATGCACGCGTCCTTACTCTGAGTAAGGCGTTATAATGAACATATTGTCAATGGGCATAAATTCCAAGCTAAAGACCGATGATAGGAGGGTAACCCAAAATAGTGGTGTCATGGGTTGTTTTGCTCAAGAATGTTTTTCAAGTACAAGAGATCGAGAACCCGACTCTAGTGACATCCTATATTATGGCCAATTAGAAGATATTGTGGAGGTAATCTATGGTTTTGGTAAACCGAACAATGTAGTTACATGATGTTCAAGGTTGGTGGTGTCTGCAAAAATGCAAAAGGATCATTACGGGTTTATACTTGTCAATCTTGACCAGAAATATATCAAGATGAGAATTTATTTTCGAGAACAAGCGGATCGGTGCTTCTATGAAAGATCCAAATGTTATTCTTGAATGGGTGGTTTTGTACAAGGAGCCAAGATCCATTGTTCTTCCTAATAACAATGAAATAAATGATGAGGAAAGTGAAGATAATTGTAATGAACTAATTGAGTCATCGATGATGTTGGCAAGACTTTTCTTACCGCAAAATGTGGCTAGATATGATCGATCATGGTAATCAAAGACATTGAATCTTATTGCAAAATAATGATGATAGGTATGAGCTACGTTCTAGTGCATTATTGTTTTCAAAATTTGCTTAATAAAATTATTTAATGGGGTATGATAATAGGCTGCAATTTTTCAATGCATTTATGATATTAATTATTGAGTTTATTGATAATTTATTTTGGATGAGGAATATGAGGCTTTTGGTAAGAATGTGATAAGACCGGAGTACCACGGCTCGAGTCACAATGAGGAGACACTTGGACCCTCTAGTGCCCCACCACCACCTCCTCATGAGGGTATAAATTATTTAACATATTAACTAATTTTTATTCTCAAATTAGTCATCTAACTTATATTATTTTTTAGTTGTAGACTGGGGTTTTCAACACCGGACCAACCTTGTGCACCACCACCACCACCACATCCTCATACTGGTATAAATTATTTAATATATTTGTAGGCATAAAAATTGCTTATCGGTGCCGAGCGAAACTCGTGGCGGTGGGTTGGCAACTAACGATCCATTCGACAAACCGAGCGTGCAAAAGCGCATCCGCACAAAACGCCAGCGTGAGCGGTCGAAGCGCATAAAGTGAGTCGGCAAGGCGTGCGAGCCAATGAAGCGGCGTCTTAGGTTGACTAAACTCAAGCGTTGGCGAGGCCGAATCAAGCGTGTACTTAGTCCGTCAATGCAAGCGGGCCGCAAGCTCACGAAGTTGATCGGACACGGACTCAAACCTAGCAGCGACCTTAGAACAAAACTAAGCCAGGAAGACCGAAGAGATCGACGAAGAAGATCGAGCGGAACGAGCGAAGCGAGGGAAAAGCGGCGCAAGGCGGTAGCCTCGGGCCACCAACTGGCAGGAGGTACCTGCGGCCAAGTGGTGGGGAGGCTCGACCACTTTGGCAGGGAATGCCTCGGCGAAGTGGCGGGGAGGCTCCGACCACTTTGGTAGAGCCACCTCGACACTTGGCGAGGTGCCTCGGCCCAACTTCGTAGAGGTGCCTCGGCAACTTGGTAGGAGTGCCTCGGCCACCTGGCCCGAGGTGAAGCTTTGCTAATGGTAGAGCCACCAATGTGGTGAGCGCACCCCTCCATTGTATAAATAGGGGTGTGGAGTCTTCTTCAGGTGCTGTCTTGGATTTGGGGCTTAGGGTTGGATTTTTGGGGATTTGGAAGAGCTGGGACTTGAAGAATTCTTGGATCTCTGAGGAATGTGCGGTCACAGAACAGCAGTACAAGTCGTCGACGTCGATCTACAAGGAAGGTATGGCGAATGGGGTGAACTCTGAGATACCCTCTAGGTTAAGCTTCGTCTTAACCTCGAGGATATGCGCTGTGATTTCTCCTTGTAGATCTCACCGGGTGATCCTCTCCTTCCGTGAGTCGCGATCATGGCGATCCTCTCCTTCGTGAGTGTGATTCCCTCAGAGCCGTTTCCTTCATTGAAACGAACCCTTCTATCTGTAGTTCGAACCCGGGTCTCTACTTGGATTGGAATTGCGCGTGGTCCACGGACACAAAAGTCCCGGCACAGGGCAAAGAACCCATGGCGGGACCTCGATATATGAGATCCTCGTGTTTGTTCAAAAGGATAAAAGTTGTAAATCTTTTGATTTTCATTGTAAGCCTTAAAATAAAAGGATATTTCTTTTGAATTTTGTTGTAGGCCAAAGAAGGCGTAAGCAAGTTCAAATCAATGACAATCATTCCAACTTTTACAGCGAACAAGCTGGCGACCACGGTGGAGCCAGGCCTCGAGATCAGTCGTCGTGCATAACCGCGGATCCCTATCCGGTGGAAGAGAGTCGAGTTCGAGTTGACCAGGAGAAGTTAGAACCTATCCTCACCCTCCTCGGATCCAGTTCCCCGCCGCTCCAAAAGGTCTCGGCTGCGAGGAGAACATGATGGCTTCCGATGTAGAGCCCGGGGCGGCGAGTCCACCCCGTACCGCTGGTGGCGAAATCCCGCCGGCGAAGTCGGATGGCGCCAGATGAGCGCCGATGATCGCGGCGGCTCTCAGCGAGCCCGCCAAAGCGCGACAAAGCATGGCCAAACTTGCCAAGGCCATGCAATCCATGGATGGGGTCCTTCTGGCGGATCTAAGATCGGACTTCTGCTTGAGGCTTGACCTCAAGTGATCGGCAGTCTATCAAGTCAACCAGCGAGTGGGTCGCGTCCAAGCGGAACCGTTCCACCTCGGGGCGCATCCGGAGCGCCGCGCACTCCTAGCAAGCACGAGCTTTAGTGCGGCAAGCTCGTGAAGCGAAGAAGGCGGTAAAGCCACCACGTACCACCAGGTTTGGAGGCCCAAGTCTAGCGGTGCCCCAACCCGGTTGCCCATGCTCTGTCACCGGCACCTAAGCCGAAGGCTATAAGCATTGCAAACTCGGCGTCAAAGTCAAGACCGATGGCACTTCAAGATCAAAGGTGCACACGAGCCGGTGGTGAAGCCAATTCCGTGACCACCACCAAACCAACTATCAAGGATCGCTTAGGTCCTCAGAAGGGATCACGGGTTACTCCTCATGGGAGGCGCCCGTTCGAAGGGCCGGAGATTCCTGCTAACCAGATTAAAGATGAAGTCAGAGTCCCTGAAACTTCCGCGCTCACATAAGCGGAAGTCAAAGGCGAGTTACTTTCGGTAGTCTTGACCATTCTCGGAAGGAGGCGGCTCGTCGATGGCAGCGGACGTTATACAGAGATCAGCCAACACACGGCGGTGCTCGGTACACACACCGCGAGGCGTACTACCGTGCAAGGGTACAGAAAATCTCGAAGGAACCCCTAAATTGATGCGGTCATGCTTGTCCTCCAAGCTCGTCAAGGCGGTGCTCTCAGTGCAATTGTCGGCAGAAACTCGAAAAGAGTTTCGGTCTTCGAGCTTAGCACCAGCGCCAAGACCTAGGTCAAGGCGATTAGTAAGGATGACATCGAGAGGATGAGTTGCGGTCACTAATAATATGACCCGCAAAGAACCATCGTCGGGCTATTCAGCGCGCCATAGCGGCTAACTTCGTTTGCGGTCGGGACTATCGGCCGGTCGGATCGATAAACTTGAAGGGAATACGCGGAGGATGATCGTCGGATATTGGCTCCGCAATCGCATCGATCATCTTGTATCTAGCGAAGGAAGCCCCGCTTATGATCGATCGAGATCAAGTGGCCAAAATGCTAGGCGAAGCGTTGAATAAACAACGGGAAAACTTCAAGTTAGAAATGGAGTTGGCCATCAGGACGATGAGAGAAATGCATGACCAACAGATCCAAGCCTTGTGAAACATCAAGGTGAATCAGTCGGTAGCGTCAACGTCGATGAAGATGATAGCGATTGGTCGGGAGGAAGCACAAGAAGATGATAACCCTCCACGAACCCCATGGGCAAAATAGATGTTGTTGCTCGGAAGCGAGATCAAAGACTTGGAGAGCAAAATCAACTCATTGATTTCCGCCAAGAAGTAAAGAAGGCAGTATTCCTTGCCCATACAGGGAGTGGGAATCAATCCGTACCGTCGAAGTTTAACTTAATAAACTTCACACCATTTGACGGAAAGGGTTCCCCGACCTGACGCGATTTATTTCAAGTCACACCTGGAGTTATTTACAGCGAACCCGATGGTTCGGTCATTCGTTGGCACCCCGGTGGAACGCCGAATGGTACCGCGTCTCAGCGGGGAGCATTCCGCATTTGGGACGACATGGAGTCTAACTTCCTTACCAATTTCTTTGATGGCGATACCGAGGTATCGATCGGGACATGCTTTCGAGAAGTAGAAAGGCGGAGAAACCGTGGATATCTTTGTCAAAAGATTAGGAACAAGGCAATGGCTGCCGGGATCAATAACGAGGAGTTCATCCTCAAACCTACGATAACTTATCGATAGATGTGCTTGAAGCAATGGGTACAGCACCGTCCATAACGTGGAAGGACACGAAGGTTCGTGGAAACAAGAGAAGGTTCCTCAAAGGAAAAAGAGAGGTCGGTGAACCAGAAGGCTCGGCGTAACTTTGTCCCGCGGCAAAGGGAAAAGAGCAAGCCAAGGCGGCGGTTCGCGAACCAAGCGTTCAACTCAACCCGGCAGCGGCGGCAGCAAGTAGCCCGCCAACGGGCACAATCAGCGTGGCAACACGGCCACAAAAGCAGAAGGCCTTAGAGCGAGATTCCAGTCCTATTCCTTTAGGGAGACGAGATTCCGGTCTCTTCAAATATCTTGTGGAAAATAACAAGATCAAGCTCCCTCCGATTCAGAATCAAGAGGAGGCAATGAAGACGAATGACCCAAGATACTGTGCGTACCATAGGGCAGTTCATCACCCCACTAAATCCTGTTTCAGCCTTAAGGACAAAATCCAGGCTTTAATTGACGTAGGGGTCATCACTATGAAGCCGTCCAAAGAAAAGAAGGTCGGAGCAAATGCGGTGTCCATAAGCTTTGGGTCAGTACCATTGACGTGGTTTGAACCCAAACCGGATGGTCAAAGTTAATGAAGGCGGTGAATGACGACCCACACAAGCAACGCCAGAAAGGACTTGTATCATATACAGCCCCAAATGGCGAAGTCCTGTGGATCCACCCAGACCTGCTTGAAGATGAGCAATGGGTAGCTTCTTCTCCATCAAAGCAAAAGTCAAAGCGGAAGGCAAAGGCATGCCATGCTGCTTCCGCAGTCTGGAAGAGCGATGAGCGAGTGGTAACATTCGGCTGTCCAGAAGGGAACGAAGCCCACGCCACCGAGGAGTGGACACGAGTACAAATACAAATACGAAACCTCCGACCCAAATGCCAAGAACCATCGGTACCAACAACACCCCTCACTTTCGCGGCGAAGACAAGCGACCGGGGAAGTTCAACTCCGGCGGTCTCGATTCGGTCCGGATTGGAAGAGATAAGCCGGGAACGAACTCCCATACGCTTTGATGTAATGGCACAATTGGCCAATATCCCCACAAGGGATCTCTACGAGTTGTTGCGGTTATCAAAAGAGCGAGAGAAGCTCTCAAGAAGCCCGGCGATTCGGAGTTTTCCTCACCCGGTTGACCAAGTTCGGAGAGTCGGCCCACAATGCAACCTTGCGACTAAACACTTCCCTGCATCACTTTTACAAAGGAGGATATGCGGACGAGGAATTCAAGCACGATAGGCGCTATACTTCACGGGTATATTGGCTCCGGTGGAGTTAGCGAATCCAAGTCGTCCGGGTTCAGCTGTGAGCATCATGCCCTGCGCCTCATGTATCATCTTGGAATTCCTGCGATGTGGCATCGGCGAGCACAATGATTTATGGATTTAACACCCGGTAGTGGCGCTTGGTAAGATCGGATAAAGTGCCAAATGGGGACTTAAAGTCGAAGTCACTGCTATGTGATTGTGGAGACTTCCTATAACTTATTGTTGGATGACCTTGGATCCACAATAATGTTATAGTCCCTCTACTCTTCATCGATTGTCTCAAATATGTAGACACGAATAATGAGTCAAGGCGGTGGTGTGAACAAACAACCGTTTAAGGGGATGGAGAATTATTTCAGCGATTCTCTCCTCTACGGTAATGAGTCCGGCGAATCATCGGCCCAAAGCACGGACAGTGTGGAAAGGCGTCGAAGCGGGCTTGGTTATAGTGGTGGTTTTGTTCTAAATGACATTGTACCTTGTAATCAATCTTGGCGATGAAGAATTCGGATGAACATTATAGTGGCAAATTGCCGATGAATCAATAAATGATGATTTAGAGTATCCTTTGTCTTTGAATGATGTGATGGCAGGTTTATACAATGATCGAGTTGCACACACTAACTTCGGTCATCTTACTTTACACAAAAGCGATTCGAGACTCCTTTGGGACAACACTAGTCATCCGCGAAGATCGAGTAGTGAAAAAGACTTGGTTTACGGTAAAGGAGATGCAGTTCGGCCAAATCACTTCTTGAAAGCAGCGAAGGCGACAATGGACCTATCCTCCACACATTCAGATATAGTCGAAACGGTTATCATGAAGAGATGGGGTATGACTTGACACGAGGGAAGGTCTATGTTTGGACGAGGCCCTCGAACCCCTCCTAAAGCGGCAAATGTCCCAAGAGCGGGATAATTACTATGCATTTAGAAGAGTTGGGATACGAATCCTCCTCGAGAAGATGAATGCTCGTGGTGATTGATAATAATCCACCGGTGAGAGAGCGGACATTCGTCGATTCTTGGTGGGATTACGACACCCGACCTTGGACAAGCTTTCAAGGCTTTGATGTCAAATATGGCTACGGTCGATCACGCTCTGTTGAGAGTGATGAAGACATGCCAGCATGGGAAGACCCATGGATCCATCAACTCAAGAGCGGTTTGGGGATAGGTTAACAAAGAGAACCCCACTAGGATGAGTAGTCGAGTTAATATGGGTGATGAAGAGCATCCTAAGCTCATTAACATCACAATACACTCCCTCGAAAGAAAGGAAGAGTTGATTGCCCTAATCGGGGAGTATATCGATGTATTAGCTGGAGTTACGAGGACATGCGGGACTCGACCCTAATGTGGCAACACATCGCCTCAACATCAAAGCGGATGTCAAACTGTCAAGCAACAGCAAAGGCGGTTTAGTCCACAAATATTGGAGGCAATCGTTGTGAAGTGAAGAAACTCATAGAATGGAGTTCATCGAGGAAATTCAACATCCGGATTGGGTGGCGAATATAGTCGGTCATGAAGAAGAATGGGTCGATTAGGATGCATTGTGACTCTGAGAGAGACCTCATGGCTTGAAAGATGACTTTCCTCTTCCAATCACTGATGTCATAGTTGACAACACGTGTGGATTTGAAAGAATGTCCTTTATGGATGGCTTTTGAGTATAATCAAATCAAGATGCACCCGATGGCGTAAACACTGCGTTGAGCAGCCCATCGGCATATATTGCTACGGTCATGCCGTTCGGCCTCAAAATGCCGGTGCAACATACCCGAGCAATGGCGGAGATTTTCGGGATCATCTTGGGAAAAGCGGTCGAATGCTCGTCGGCGATTTGGTGCGTGAAAAGCGTGACAAAGGAGATCACATCAAAGATCTTAGAGCGGTATTGAACTCATGCGGACTCATCGGCTAAAGATGAACCACCCAAATCCTTCCTTGGGATGTCGGTGGCAAGTTCCTCGGTTTTGTCGTCACCGACAAAGGAATCACGTCGATCGACAAAGTGAAGGCAATTCAAGAGTTGCAATCTCGAAATCAAGAGAACTTCGAGGGGTTACAAGAGCGATTGGCTTACATCCGGCGGTTCATATCGAACCTATGAGGGAAGTGACCGTTCTCAAAGTTGAACAAGAAGGTGTCATTTATTTGGGGCGGCGCTGCCGAGAAGGCATTGAAGAGATCAAATCTTATCTCGCTAAACCTCTGTTCTTGTTGCATGATGGAAAACCATTTTGATCTACGTCAAGGCAGCGGATCACTCGTTAAAGCTTTTTCGCGCAAGGCGGCGGCGATCCGCGAGCGGCGATGTATTACGGCGAACATTAGTGGTCTTTGAGTCCGATATCCAATGGTGAAGCGTTGCATTAGTGTTAGCGATTGAGAAAAATCGGCACTATTTAGTCGGACGGGCGATTTATGTTATCTCTAGCGTAAATCCGGTCGAATATTTATGATTGGCCGGCCTCAATGAGTTGGCGTTTGGCGAAATGGGCCTTGCTCTTGTCCCAATATGACTTGTATTTCAAACAACGAAGTCGGTCAAAGGACAAGCGATTTCGATCTCTTGGTACGCTAGCGAAAGCGGATGCGGTTGAGCTATATGATGATCTTAGGATGAAGTCCGAAGTCAACGTTATCGCACCAACAATATGGCGATGTACTTGGCGAACTTCTCGAGCTAGCGTGGCAAGTGCCCGGATGTTCTAAGATTTCCGCCGGGTGGGTTTGTCTTGTTTCCAGGAATCATGTCATGCCCGTGCTTATTCACTCACGAACCTTGCTCTAATAGCGTGGCTGAATACAATGCTACTTATTGGACTTAGTTCATGAGGAGCTGGGGGTCGAATATCTCGGCGTCTGGCGATTCGCAATTGATAGTTAAGCGGGTTAAGTGGTGACTTCTGAAGTCGAGGAATCGGATCTAATCCCTATCATCGGATAGCCGTTGAAATGGACTCATTGAAGAATTCTTCATCGAATATATCCGCCTCCAAAGCGCTCATGCGGATGCTGGCGGCATTAGCGATGTCGCACAACCTTAGACCGAGCAGCTGTTACGGTCGGGGACTCATCAACTCTTGTACCGATATGATGGGGTACAAAAGACAAAGGATAGTTACCAAAGGTACATGCAACCCAAACCAAGTTGGAGCCGAGATTGGCTTTTCTATCATCGACTTCGTCTTACATGGCATTCTGGGAAGGCGTGAGGGAGAAGAGTCAATCCGGCGAAGAGCTCCAAGATTCTTTACGACACGAAACCCGGATGCTATATGCGAGAGTGCGATGGTCTTTACTCCGATGCCTCTCAAACAAAGAGGAGGTCGCCGGGAAGCACCGAAGGTGAATGTAGTGCGCACCGGCGGTCCCAAGCTCTGATCGAATCGGAGGAGAATGGGCTACTTTTGGCCCACGATGATCAATGGCCGGTCGATGCGGCTCGGAAATGCCGCAGCGTGTCAAATTCGCGAATTATATGCATCGACCTCTGGCGGTTGCATCCTTGACACATCACGGCCATTGAGACATGGGGAATGGGCGTCGTAGGTCCCATTTTCCTCCGTCGGTCAAAGGCGATCGGTTTATTCTAGCGATCACCGATTACTTCTCCAAGTGAGCGAAGCAATCCCGCTAAAAGAAGTCAAGGCAGTGGTCGTCAAATTTATCAAACACCATGTCATCTACGACACGGTGTTCCGAGTGGATCATGACAGCGGTCCCCAATTCATCGGCAATTCCTTCATCGGGTTTTGCGAAAAGTTCAAAATACAAGATGTCGCGTCGGCGACTTATAATCCGGCGGCAAATGGATTGGCGGCATTCAACAAAGGCGATTATCAAAATTACGTGAAGCTTGTGATATGGGATGATAAACTTCGGTACTGCAAATATCGCCGCGGCATGCATACGCCAGGAGGACCGTATTCCACGGTTTCTGGTCGGCGATTCTCCGTTGAAATTCAGATTCGTCGCCATGCCCTTTCAGCGAGAGATGGCGAGAAGAACAACATCAAACGTCTCGAAGGAGATGTTAGATGAGAAGCGCTGGAGGCTCAACAATGCATTGAGTTCTACCAAGCTAGGATGTGAGGGCTTTCAACAAGAAAGTTCGACGAGAGAACCAGAGAAGGAGATTTGGTCCTCATTGCTCGGCGACCGATAATCCTCACTTCCAAAGAAAGGTAAATTCGAACCTAAATGGGAGGCCGTTTATAATAGAAGCGGTCTACTCAATAGTGCGTATCGCCTAATTACCTAAATGGCGGCCAGGCAATTAATCTTGATAAATGGGAAGTTCTGAAGAAATACTACCCTTAGTATCTTGGGATAACCCGTTCAGCAGGGAAGTTCCTGTGGGATGTGTTACCCACTTTCCTTGAGGATAACCCTAGATTTATCCTCCATCATAATTTCCCCACCGATCAAATTCCTTGGCGGTGGGCCTATACATATTCCACATTGCCACAATCTCCTCTTGATTCCTTCTATGAACAAGAGGCCCAATCAAAATCCCTTTTACGGGAGATAGAATATAAAATTCTTCCTCTCAAGCGTAAGATCCTTTTAAGTGATAAGCGGAAGGGTTCTTTCCATCTTTATCTTAGGTAGCGCCCGGTGAAGGTATCTTGGGATTTTCAGACCGGTTGTCCGTGAAGGTGCTTTGAGTCTTCGGTTCTCAGTGGAGATCCACTCTTAGTTCCATCTTCATCTTAGGTAGCACCAGTGAAGTTATCTTGTAGGGATTTTGAACCGGTTGTCCTTTGAAGGTCTGAGTCTCTTGGTTCTCGGTGGAGATCCCACTCTTGGTTCCATCTTTCATCTTAGGTACCCGGTGAAGGTATCGCGAATTTTGGAACCAGGTTGTGTTGAAGGTCGCTGAGTCTTCGGTTCTCGGTGGAATCCCTCTTAGTTCCATCTCTCTTAGGTAGCGCAGGTGGAGGTATCTTGTGGGATTTTCAAACCAGGTTGTCCGTGAAGTGCTGAGTCTCTTCGGTTCTGGTGGAGATCCACTCTTAGTTCCATCTTTCATCTTAGGTAGCGCCGGTGAAGGTATCTTGTGGGGATTTTCAGACGGGTTGTCCGTGAAGGTCACTGAGTCTCTTCGGTTCTCGGAGTGGATCCTCTTAGTTCCATCTTCATCTTAGGTAGCGCCCGTGAAGGTATCGCTGATTTTCGAGACGGGTTGTCCGTTGAAGGTCGCTGAGTCTCTTCGGTTCGGTGGAGATCCACTCTTAGTTCCATCTTTCATCTTAGGTAGCCCGGTGAAGGTATCGCCGGGATTTTCGGAACCGGGTTGTCCTTTGAAGGTGACGAGTCTCGGTTCGAGTGGAGATCCTCTTAGTTCCATCTTCATCTTAGGTAGCGCCGGTGAAGGTATCGCCGGGATTTCGGACTAGGTTGTCCGTGAAGGTCTTTGAGTCTCTTCGGTTCTCGGAGTGGAGATCCACTCTTAGTTCCATCTTTCATCTTAGGTATGCATTGAAGGTATCGCCCGGATTTTCGGACCAGTTGTCCTTTGAAGGTCGCTGAGTCTTTTAGGTTCTCGGTGGGATCCACTCTTAGTTCCATCTTCATCTTAGGTAGCTCGGTGAAGGTATCAGGATTTTCGGACCAGGTTGTCCGTGAAGGTCACGGAGTCTTTTCGGTTCGGAGTGGACATCCCACTCTTAGTTCCATCTTCATCTTAGGTAGCGGCCGAAGGTATCTTAGGGACTTTCGGACCGGGTTGTCCGTGAAGGTCGCGAGTCTCTCGGTTCGGTGGAGATCCCGCTCTTAGTTCCCCTCTTATCTTAGTGGCCGTGAAGGCATCGTGAGATTTTGAGACCAGGTTAGTCGGTGAAGGTCACGAGTCTTTTGATTCCTGACAAAGTCTGGCATTAGCCTCATCAGGAAATAGAACACATTCTTCGCCCACCTCAATCAATCTTAATCGGTTCGGTCATTCCGGTCAAAGAGGACACCAAGGTTCATCTTGGGGCATTTTATCCAAACCCTAGAAGGGATAAAGCCAGCGCCTCCTGCGTTGCGGTTTAGTCTTTCTCCGATTGAAGACACGAGTTGATTAGGGCATTTTATCCGAAACTAAGAAGGGATAAAGTCCAGCGCCTCCTGCAGCGTTCGGTTTAGTCTTTCTCCGATTGAAGAAGACACGAGTTAGATTAGGGCATTTTATCCGAAGCCTAGAAGGGATAAAGCCAGCGCCTCCTGCAGCGTTACGGTTTAGTCTTTCTCCGATTGAAGAAGACACGAGTTTGATTCTTGGGCATTTTATCCGAAGCCTAAGAGGGATAAAGCCAGCGTCTAACACGTTGCGGTTTAGTCTTTTCCGATTGAAGAGACACGAGTTTGATTCAGGGGTATTTCATCCGAAGCCTAAGAAGGGATGAGTCTCACAGCGTAACTGCAGCGTTGCGGGTAGTCTCTTGCGGTAAAAGTATGAAGCCTCATTATTCAACATCGTAGCATTAAGTCTAAGAGAGTTTCATTCTTTTAGCACAGCGTTGTGTGTAGAACGGATTTAGATAATCTACATGCTAGCCAACTCAAGCGGTAGTTGGTAAAGGCTCATCAAACCCGTTGAAGGTGGGGGTTGGCCAATAACCCTAAGTCCAGCGCTTGCACGTTAGGTTTAGTCTTTCTCCGATTGAAGAAGACACGAGTTGATTACAGGGTATTTTATCCGAGCCTAAGAAGGGATAAATAGCGCCTCACATCGCGTTGCGGTTTAGTCTTTTCCGATTGAAGAAGACACGAGTTTGATTCAGGGTATTTCATCCGAAGCCTAAGAAGGGATGAGTCTACGCTAACAGCGTTGCCGGGTGGTCTCTTGCGGTAAAGAGTATGAAGCCTATGTATTCAATATCATAGCATTAAGTCTAGAGAGTTTCATTCTTTTAGCACAGCGTCCGCGTCTTGAGCGGATCGAGATAATCCGCCGCTAGCCAACTCAAGCGGTAGTTGGTAAAGGCTAATCAAACCCGTTGATGGTGAGGGTTTGCCAAAATCCTATAAGTATTATGGTTAATTATTTCTAGTAAAAGAATCATAATAAGCAATGAAAGGAATGGATCTTATTCATTTGAAGCAAATATAAAAGGAGCTACAATTGTTGAGACAATTGATTCAAACAAAGTTATGATAATACATCTAAATAAAAATGCATAGCGACTGGTGAACAAAGAAACGAGAAAAGTCTGCTGACACATCGAGACTTCATTGGGCGCAATCCGGTAATGTGAAGGAAGCAAGGTCAGCCTTGGCGTGACTAATTTTTCCTCTGGATCGCTTTCGAACCCGAGCCTTGGCTTCCTTCTCAAGTTCCTCTTGAGTTAGCGGCAATAGCGGCCGCGTGTTCCCGACGCATCGCCTCGAGGACTTGCTTCTCGTTGGTGACATCACGGACTCGGTGCACTCCGCGTGAAATTCTTCATCTCTCTTGCGTCGATTCACATGCGTTCGACATGGGTGTGGTACAAGTTTATCTTCACGCAAGCGGCTATGCGCTCATATGAGTTCGAAAAATGATCTCTGCTCATATTTTCCTCTCGCGAAACACCTTAGTTCCATTCATCTTAGGTAGCTACCAATCAAGGTATGCCGGATTTTCGCATCAAAGTTGTCTCACCGGTCACCTCGAGTCTCTTTCGGTTCTGAGTGGAGATCCCACTCTAGTTCCATCTTCATCTTAGGTAGCTACCGACCAAGGTATACGGATTTTCGCACTGTGTTGTCCGAATCAAGGTCACCCGAGTCTCTTCGGTTCTCGGAGTGAGATCCCACCTAGTTCCATCTTCATCTTAGGTGTCAATCAAGGTATGCCGATTTTCGCACTGTGTTGTCCACCAAGGTCACTCCTCGGTCTCTTCCATCGTGTTCTTTGCCTCGCGTCGGGACTTATTGTGTCCGTGGACCACCGCTAACTCCGATCCGTAGAGACCCTGCCCGAACTACAGATGGAAGGGGCTGCCACAAGGAAACAAGCCTCGAGGGGATCACACTCACTAAGGAGAGGATCACGAGCGGTGAGATCTACTAGGAGAAATCACACATATCCCCGACAGACTAAGCTTAATCTAGAGGGTATCCGAGTTCAACTAATTCTGCTACCTTTGATTGAAGATCCGACGCTGATCGACTTGTGCTCGCTGCTCAACTGTATTGCATTACTGTAGATTCCAAGAACTCTTCGGTCCCAGCCTTTGAAAGATCCCAAAATCCACCCAAGCCCGCCCAAAAAT
>CM022706.1:50575413-50635762 GCA_012295165.1 Asparagus setaceus | reverse complement strand
GGGCTCGTATGTACTACCTTGTTGATCGAGGAAGAAAAGGCGGCGAGATGAAAACAAGAGAGAGAATAGGGGCGACCTAGGTCGACAGAAGAAACCTTGTGGGTATTTATAACAACCCATGCGATCCTCTTTGAACAAGGACTCCTATTTGGCAAGAAGTAGGAATTCTAGTGGAGCCCAAATCAATTCCAATGGGACTCTAATCAGCTAATTAGGAGTCTAGTGGAATCTTGTTTGGATATCAAGATGGCCCAATCAGTCAGTTGGCTCCACCAGTTCTTCGCTATATTGGGAAAGACCTACGAAAGGTTTTATTGAGGATAACACCTCGCGAATTCCCTCGGCGCAAATCAGCGGCGTCGCTAATCCCTCAACTAGGATTACGGTATAAATTGTTTCCTAATTTGTTAGAAGTTCAGGAAGAATATTCTCACAAGAAATATTCTTAGGGATAACTTCGATAGATGCGGATTGCAGAAGCGCCAAATCAACAGCGTGCTCTAATCCTACTCAACTAGGATTACAGTATAAGCTGTTTCCTAATTTGTGAGAAGTTCAGGAAGAATATTCTCACGAAATATTCTTAGGGATAACTTCGATCGATGCGGATTACACCGGCGCCAAATCAGCGTCGCCTAATCCTACTCAACCGAGAATACAGTATAAAGCGTTTCCAAATTTTCAGCGAGGAGTTCTGGAGAATAAACCTATATTCTTAAGGATAACTTCGATAACCCTAATTTCCTCCTACCATAATACCCAAGAGAGGAATAATATCGCAGGCGTGGAAGTCATTGTTGATCTGAACAAGCGTGTCGGCCAGAAGAAACTTCTCCCGTGGATAATCATATCCCAACAAGCGGTCAGCCGCCTCGTAGAAGGCTAGGGCGATGGTTGAGAGCCAAATGGTCTCTGTTTCAACAAGGAATCCTGGAGGATGTCTCCATGAAAAGATCAGCCCTCCGTGGTTAAACCAACAACACCGCGTGATGATGGAAGAAATAGCGGCCGAGGGTTATGAAATTCCATGTACCGACACAACCAACATGTAAGCCAACAAGGAGTTACGTGACATACGGATAAGTCAAAGTCGATGGTTAGTCAAACAACAACCAAGCGACCACGAGTTACAAACAAAACTCACCCACGGCTTGAATCAAGATTTCAACAAGCGGTCGGACAATAAATGCGTGCCAGTGATCTTATAAGGAATCCTACAAAGAAGCTGGATGATCAGAAAAATCGAAGACTTGAAGCTATCTTTGGGACCCTCGCCGGTGGCCCAGGAACCATCATGTCAAAGCATCGGACTCATCAAGAATCGAGGCGAGGCGGCTTTGGAGAGATATCTGTAGGCGTTGAAAAATACTTACAAGATCCCGAAACCAACTTCGTGGCGGAAGTCGGCGAATAACAACCCATCCGAATGATACGGATGTCAAATCGTTAAAGCAGCGAACCGGCAGCAAACTCCGCGGCGTCACAAAGCCGCGGTTCAAAGCGGGACTTGCGGACGTCGGTTCGGGACCGTTGGCTGAGCAGAACAAAATTAGTCGGGAATCAATCTGAGCGGAACCTAAGTCAAAGAAACCAAGAGTCGGAGAAAGCAAGCGAAGCGGCGGAAAAAGCGAAAGCGCCTCGACCAGCAGGCGAGTTACCTCGACCAAGTGGCGAAGTGGCTCGGCCACCATGGCGACCACCTCGGCCAGGCGGGGTGCCTCGGCAAGTGGCCGGTAGCTCGACCACCATGGCCGAGCCACCTCGAGCAACAGTAGGGTGGCTCGACCAAGTGGCCGAGCTGACCCTTGCCCTATGCTATAAATGGGGGTTCTCACCTCACTCAAGGGGTCTTGGTGGAAGGGCAGACTTCACGGGAGGCTTGGAAGAGGATTTTTTGGACTTCAGGCTTGGGGCTGGTGCAGATTTGAGGCTTCAGGAGTTGGATTTTGAGGATTTGGAATAGCTGGGACCGAAGAATTCTTGCGAGATCTGATGTCGGTATGCGGTCAGAACAGGCGGTACAAGTCGCGATCGGCCTTGAATCTAGCGAAGTAACTTAGAATTGAATTGAACTCTGAATACCCTCTAGGTTAAGCCGTCTTAACCTCGGGGATAACTGTGATTTCTCTAGTAGATCTCACGCTCGGCGATCCTCGCCGTGAGTGTGATCCCGAAGCGATCCTCTCGCCGTGAGTGTGATCCCCTCGGTAGCCGTTTCCTTCGTGAAGCGAGCCTTTACATCTGTAGTTCGAGCCGAGGGTCTCTACGGATTGGAATTGTTGCGGTGGTCCATGGACACAAAAAGTCCCGACGCAGGCAAAGAACCCGCATGGCGAGGACCTCGATATATAGAGATCCTGGTGTTTGTTCAAAAGGATAAAAGTTATAATCTTTTTGATTTTCATTGTAAGCCTTAAAATAAAGGCATTTCTTCGAATCTTGTTGTAGGCCAAAGAAGTAAGCAAATTCAAATCAATGACAATCATCCCACTTTTACTGCGAACAATGCTGGGATTTTCGGACGGTTGTCCGTGAAGGTCGCTTTGAGTCTTTCGGCTCTCGAAGTGGATCCCACTTTTGGTTCCATCTTTCATCTTAGGTAGCGCCCGGTGAAGGTATCGCCGGGATTTTCAGACCAGGTTGTCCGTCTGAAGTCACACCAGTTCTAAAGTGGAGATCCCTTTTTAGTTCCATCTTTCATCTTAGGTAGCGCCCATTGAGAAGGTATCTGCAGGGATTTTCGGACCAAGTTGTCCGTGAAGGTGCTGAGAGTCTTCGGTTCGAAGTGGAGATCCACTTTTGGTTCCATCTTTCATCTTAGGTAGCCCGAAGTGAAGGTATCTTGTGGGATTTTCGAACCGGGTTGTCCGTGAAGGTCGCTGAGTCTTCGGTTCTCGAAGTGGAGATCCCACTTTTGGTTCCATCTTTCATCTTAGGTAGCGCCGGTGAAGGTATCGGGATTTTCGAACAGGTTGTCCGTGAAGGTCACGAGTCTTTTCGGTTCTCGAAGTGGAGATCCACTTTTAGTTCCATCTTTCATCTTAGGTAGCGCCCGTGAAGGTATCGCCGGGATTTTCGACCGGGTTGTCCGTGAAGGTGCTTTGAGTCTTTCGGTTCTCGAAGTGGAGATCCACTTTTGGTTCCATCTTTCATCTTAGGTAGCCCCTGAAGGTATCTTGTAGGGATTTCAGACCGGTTGTCCGTGAAGGTCACAGTTTTTGAGTTCTCGAAGTGGAGATCCCACTTTTGGTTCCATCTCTAGGTAGCGCCGGTGAAGGTATATCGTAGGGATTTTCGAGGCGAGGTTGTCCGTGAAGGTCGCTGAGTCTTTCGGTTCTCGAAGTGGAGATCCCACTTTTAGTTCCATCTTTCATTTTAGGTAGCCGGTGAAGGTATCTTGCCGGGATTTCGGACGGGTTGTCCTTTGAAGGTCACTGAATCTTGTCAATTCTCTGCGGGCCCTGGCATTGGTTTCGATGAGAAATATAACATAAAGTTCCTTCTCTCTCACCAATTTAATCCGGTTCGGTCATTCTCGGTCAAAGAAGGCACAAGGTTCATCTTGGGGAATTTTATCGAAGCCTAAGAAGGGATAAAGCCAGCGCCTCTGCGCACGGTTTAGTCTTTTTCGATTGAAGACACGAGTTTGATTGGGGTATTTTATCCCAAAGCCTAAGAAGGGATAAAGCCAGCCTCGCGTTTCGGTTTAGTCTTTTACGATTGAAGAAGACACGAGTTTGATTACGTGGTATTTTATCCGAAGCCTAAGAAGGGATAAAGTCAGCGCCTCCCTGCAGCGTTGCGGTTTAGTCTTTCTCCGATTGAAGAAGACACGAGTTTGATTAAGGGAATTTGATCGAATCCTAAGCGAGAGGTCGGCGCTCGCTGCAGCGTCGCGGGTTAATCTTCCATGAAAAAAAAACGAAGCCTCATTATTCAACATCGTAGCATTAAGCCTAGAGATTTCCATTCTTTTAACACAGCGTTGTGTGTAGAGCGGATCTAGATAATCTACATACTAGCCCAACTCAAGCGGTGGTTGGTAAAGGCTCATCAAACCCGTTGAGGGTGGGGGTTGGATAACCCTAAAGCCAGGCGCTAACACGCGTGCCGGTTTAGTCTTTTTCGATTGAAGACACGAGTTTGATTACGGGGTATTTTATCGGCCTAAGAAGGGATAAAGCCAGCGCCTCACAGCGTTGCCGATTTAGTCTTTCTCCGATTGAAGAAGACACCGTAGTTTGATTCTCGGGTATTTTATCCCAAAGCCTAAGAAGGATAAAGCCAACGCCACACGCTGCTTCCGTTTAGTCTTTTTCCGATTGAAGAAGACACCGAGTTCGATTCGGGGTATTTTATCCCAAGCCTAAGAAGGGATAAAGTCAACGCCACACGCTGCTGTTCGGCTTAGTCTTTCTCCCATTGAAGAAGACACTGAGTTTGATTTCGGGAATTTGATCCCGAATCCTAAGCGAGGGATAGGTCGGCGCTAACAGCGTCGCGGGTTAGTCTTCCATGAAAAAAAAACGAAGCCTCATTATTCAACATCGTAGCATTAAGCCTAAGAGATTTCCATTCTTTTAACACAACGCTGTGTGTAGAACGGATCTAGATAATCTACATACCAGCCCAACTCAAACGGTGATTGGTAAAGGCTAATCAAACCCGCTGATGGTCGAGGGTTTGCCAAAAATCCTATAAGTATTATGGTTAATTATTTACGGCGAAGTAAAAGAATCATAATAAACAATGAAAGGAATGGATCTTATTCATTTGAAGCAAATATAGAAGGAGCTACAAGCTGTTTAAACATCAAGTCTATGACAAAGGATTTGTTGTTGGTGAGATACTTCATCACTATAAGCTTGGTGGAGTTCTCCACACAGCTTCGATACGAAAGCGCCTCATCGGTATTCACCTTCATTGGCGCAATCTAGTAATGTGAAGGAAGCGAGTCGGCTTTGGCGGCTAGTTTTCCTCTGTTTCGCTCGAACCCGAGCTTTGGCTTCCTTCTCAAGTTCCTCTTGAGTTAGCGGCGATAGCGACCGCATGTTCGACGCGCTCGCCTCGAGGACTTGCTTCTCACGTTCGATGGCATACGGACTCGGTACACTCCGCGCGTGAAACTTTTCAAAGTCTTCTCCCCTTGAGCAGTCGATTCTGTGCGATTGACATGGGTGTGATACCAATCTATCGGCATTGCAAGTTGTACGCTCATAGGAGTTAGCGAAAATAACCTCTTGCTCGATATTCTCCTCTCGCGAAATGCGTTCACGAAGCCTTGATCCGAGCCTCGCCGATGAGTCGCCCACCTCATTGCATGAATCAAAAAGGCTAAACTCTCCACGATCGCCAGAGTTAGCCGGTGGTGAGCCTTTGCTCTAGCGGTTAACCGGTGAGGGCCACCGACACGCTGAATTTCCCCAAGCTACTCAATATGAATGGGTAGAAGACCATAAAGGTCGCCCATCTAACCTCGATAATAGAGATTGCACATTTCAAACCATTCTCCAACGGTGAAGGAGACCCATCCGCAGGCTGGAATCGAATAGCGGTTACGGCGGGGCAATCTCGGCGATAGGTTGAATCCGTGGAAGTGGTCCGTCAAGATTAACACAGGGCCTCCACCATCCTATACTCGAAGGGTGGAAATCTGGTTCGGCCAAAGTATTTGGGAAAGGGCCGGTCCGGATGATGGGCGATCCCTCAAACTCGTCATCGAAATTATGATGGTAGGCTCGGGCTTTCTTTGGTTTCTTCTGTGGGTGTTAAGCCTACATTGCGGTTCGCTTCCTCGGTGGAAAGAGGTGTTCTCGGATGACCTTAAAATTGAGACTTGACATTTGGAGCCTTCGAAATAGACGAATAATCATCGGAGCATCCGCCTACCACGAGAGAACAAAGAGTTAGCAGATCATTTAGGAGGAATATCTTAAAAAATAAAACAGCATAAGGCGTAGAACTCTTCTCAGAAACCTATGAGATTGAGTCACGACCTTATAACGGGTATGACGATTTCATCCGTATCGAATACCCGGAGAACGATAAATATAGTCGCGTGAACAAAGCGGCAATATATCCCGTTCCACAGGGCAAGGGTACGGCATGAAATCGCTCCCGTTAAAGATATCGAGACGGGTGATCGTTGAAGCCTCAATCCTCACGAAGGAGAATTTCGGCTCTTCCCAATCGCCTCACAAAGGAGAACGAAGCGGGGTCGTAACGAGTAAACACAATCTGAAGCGTCGGTCCCCACAAAGGAGAATCTCAGCTCTTCCCAATCGCCTCACAAAGGAGAGCGAAGCGGGGATACAACATGTATATACATGAGAAGATGATAACGCTGGCGCACCACCGAAAGAAGGAGGCGTGCATTCACGCGGCGTGCGAGTTGATCGACCCCGTTGAACATGAGATCTTCAGCGGCGACGCCGGAAGCTGCGAACAAAGACAAATAAAGTCAGATATCACGGTTGAAAATCGATAAAAGGCATCAAAGAAGACCCATCAGCGGCTCGTCGGTCTGTCGGTGCAACGTCGATCGGTTATGGCGAGGTGCAACTTCGAGCCAGCCGGATACCAGCGCCAGGCGGCCAGCGCCAACAAAGCGCCAATGACCAATAGCGCCAGTATTGGCGCCAATGACCGGCCTTGAGCGCCAGGCAGCGGCAAGGCGAGCAATGAAGCCCAGTATGAACGCCCGGCCGCCATGCATCGCCAGCACGCCACCGCCCGCCCCGTAGCGACGCCGCTTGACCCGCCACCGCCTGTCCACCGCCGCCCGTGGCCGCCGCCGCCATTATTAGCCCGCACGGGTTCTTCTCCTCCATGCATGCATGCAACAAAAAGAGAGAAAAGAAAGAGAAGAGGAGGAAATATAAACCTCATCATACCTCGTTGTTCAGAGAAGATGAGGCGACCACGAGGCGGGGAAAGCGAAAGAAAAAGTGCATAGAAAAGGGGCCGCCTAGGTCAAGAGGAAGGAGGGTTTATGGGTATTTATAACAATCCCATATGGACCCAATTCTCTTTGAATAAGGAGTCCTATTTGGCGATGGATAGGAATTCTAATTGGAGCCCAATTAGATATTTAAAAGGAATCCAAAACAGCCCAATAATTTGTCCATCCTCTTTCCTAAATATTTGGAAAGATTTTGGAGATGTTACCCGGCTCAATTCTCCAAATATTCTCCCATGTGGTCTAATCTTACTCCAACAAGGATTACAGTATAAAGCTGTTTCCCAATTTGTCGAAGTTCCCGCAAGAATATTTTCACAAAAAATATTCTTAGGGATAACTTCGATCGTGCGGATGCATCGGCGCCGATCAACGTGTCACCCAATCCTACTCCAACAAGGATTACAGTATAAAGCTGTTTCCCAATTTGTCGAGAAGTTCCGCAAGAATATTTTCACTAAAAAATATATTCTTAGGGATAACTTCGATCGTGCGGATGCATCGGCGCCGATCAACGTGTCACCCAATCCTACTCCAACTAGGATTACAGTATAAAGCTGTTTCCTAATTTGTAGAAGTTCCGGAAGAATGTTTTCACAAGAAATATTCTTAGGGATAACTTCGATCGTCGCGGATTACCGGCGCCAAATCAGCGTCGCCTAATCCTACTCAATCGGGAATACTAGTATAAAGCTGTTTCCAAATTTGCAATGAGGAGTTCACGGAGAATAAACCCATATTCTTAAGGATAACTCGATAACCCTTAATTTCCTCCCACCATAATATCCAAGAGAGGAATAATCGGCGTGAAAGTCGTGTTGACGAACAAGCGTGTCGGTCGAAGAAACTTTTCCCACTGTGGATAATCATATCCCAACAACGGTCAAAGCGTCGCACTCGCCGACTGAAGGCCAGCACGATGGTTAAAAGCCAAATGGTCTCTTGTTTCGACAAGGAATCCTTGGAGGATATCTTCATGAAAAGATTAGTCCTCCCGCTGCGGTTAAACCAACAACACACGTGATGATGGAAGAAATAGCCGACTGAGGGTTATGAAATTCCATGTATTCGACACAACCAACGTGTCGCCAACAAGGAGTTCGCCGACATACGGATAAGTACAAGTCTGATGGTTAGTCAAACAACAACCAACCGACACGAGTTACAAACAAAACTCACCCACCAGCTTCGAATCAAGATTTCAACAAGCGGCCAGACAATAAATGCAGCACCGTGACCTTATCAGGAATCCTACAAAGAACTGGATGATCTAAAAGAATCGAAGACTTGAAGCTAACTTTTGGGACCCTCTGCCGACTGAAGGCCGGGAACCATCATGTCCAAAGTATTCCGTGCTCGCCATAAAAGAACGAGACCGAAACACTTTGGAGGGGTATCTGTAAGCGTTGAAAAATACTTACAAGATCCCGAAACCAACTCGCGGACGGGAGTCGGCGAATGACAACCCATCGAATGATACTTAACGCCGAATCGTTAAGACGCGAACCCGACGGCAAACTCCACGCCGGCCACAAGCACGGGCTAAACCGGACTGGAACGCACGACGATTCCAGATCGCTGAACCGAACGAACCAAGAGTTAGTCCGGGACCAAATCTGACGGAACCTAAGCCGAAGAAGGCCAAGAGTCAGAATAGGCAAGGCTTAAGCCCTGGCGTCGAAAACGACGGAAACGATTTAAAACGGCGCGCACTCTACCAACTTGGCGGCGAACTCGCGTTTGGCAAACTCGCCTTCTCGCGAACTCGGCCCCGTCGAACCTCACCTTCGGCGAACCTCGCCTTCTATCGAACCGTACTTTTGGCAAACCTTCGGCGAACCTCGCCTTCTATCGAACCGTACTTTTGGCAAACCTTCGGCGAACCTCGCCTCTGTCGAACCTCGCCTTCTGGCGAACCTCGCCTTCTATCGAACTTCGTACTTTTGGCAAACCTTCTGGCGAACCTCGCAGTTTGGCGAACCTCGCCTTCTGGCGAACCTCGCCTTCTGTCGAACCGTGCTTTTGGCAAACCTCGCCATTTGGCGAGCCTCGTGTTCACCTGGCGAAGCCTCAGTTCATTCAGTCGAACCTCGTATTCGTTTGACGAGCCTCGGTTCCTTTTAGCGAACCTCGAACCTCGTATTCGTTGGAACCTCGTGCGAGGCACCTCGGCCATCTTAGTTAAGGTACTGGCCGGTTAGCCGAGGCACCTCGCCAATCTTGTCGAGGCACCTCTACCACTTTGGCCGAGGCACCGACGCGACAAAGACAAGTCCCGACTTGTATAAATAGGAGGGCTACTGGAGAGCTCGGGGATTTTGGGGAGATCTTGTTTTGGAGAAAAGCGGACTTTGAGAGAGCTTCCAGCGATTCTTGGAGCGGCAGCTCAGGCTTCTTTGCGGCCGGACTTTGGAGAGTTTGACTCAAGGTCGGATTGAGGTCGGATTGAGGGCGGATCTCGCTGGACTTTGGGCGATTTTTGCACGCCCGAAAGCACCGGGCGAGCTCAAACCCAGCCGACGCCGATCTACAAGCTAAGGTAATCAATTCGGTCGAACTACAGATACCCTCTAGATTAAGCTTCATCTTAATCTCGTGGATAGCCAGGATTTCTCCTAGTAGATCTCACCCGCTCGGCGATCCTCTCCTTCGTGAGTGTGATCCCCTCGGCGCTTCATTTCCCGTGAAGCGAGCCCCTTCCGTCTGTAGTTCGAACGGGTCTCTACGGATCGAATTGCGGTGGTCCACGGACGATTCAAGTCCGACGCGAGCAAAGAACCCGCATAGCGAGGATCCGATATAGCGAGATCCTCGTGTTTGTTCACCCAGGAAAAAGTTGTCATCTTTTTTTATTTTCATTGTAAGCCTTATAAAAAGGCGATATTTTTCTTTGAATTTGTTTCGGGCAACTGAAGTTTATAACAGTTCAAATCAATGACAATCAAATCGATTTTTACCGCGAACAGTCACTTCTAACATGATCGGTATAGTGAGACCATCAATCTCTAGCTCCGATGAGCCAGAGGCAAATCGGTCCCCCGGCTTGAAAGAGACTTTGAACGACTCCGATGGAGTTTACCGACATACTCGGACTCAAACAGGGATCATATTCCCCGTCAACTATCAAAGGTTGGCTAAAGGAATTGAGTCTGATGATAAGCATTCAGCCATCGTCGAATCTCAATCCTCTAGTTCCTTCAGAGCATCGAGTTCGCTCATGTGGCCGAAGCCATGAAGATCTCATGAAGAGACTTGATGAGCAGAAGCCATGCTCATATCGCAGCAAGAAGCCATCGATCAACTCCGACATGGTAGCCCAGCCTTTTGCGGATAGAGTTCAATTTCAGATGGCCGACTCAACACCTCAGCCGGAATCATCACGGAGGAGGAGTCAATCCTCAAAATGAAAAGAAAAAGTGAATGAAGCTCCCGATCAAGAAGCTCATCACGTAGAATCTTCATTTGAAGAAGAGAAGAAGGCCGAAAATGAGCAGAGTCCTCAATCGGTAAAAATGCTAGAACTGAAAGCCTGCCTCAATGCCATGGCTAATAGGTGCGAGCTCCAAGATCAGGGGGTTGTCAGACCGTATCCTGCAGAATAGGATACGGTTCCTTATTCTCCAAAATTTAAAATCGCGACGCTACAAGCTTTCGATGGCACGGGATCACCGAACCAACACATCTACTATTTTAAGTCACAGACTGGGAATGCGATGTCAAACGATGCCATAACAGCTCGTTTGTTCATTGGCACCCTCAAGGGGATTGCCTTTGAATGGTTCATGAAACTACCTGCAGGATGTATCCAGAAATGGGCAGATTTAGAGAGACTCTTCCTGTCACGATTCTTTGAAGATGACACGGAAATCTCTGTCACTTCTCTCCTTGCCATTAAGCAAAAGGAGGGAGAGCCTATCAAATCCTTCTTCGAACGATTCCGAAGCATGGCTCTTCGATGCTCAACAGGTATGACACAGTCTGCTCTGATTGACACCTGTCGGCACAATTTACAAACCAATCTCCTAGCTCGAATGGGGGTTGCGAAATGTCATTTCTGAAAACAGCTAGTCTCCCAAGGCGAACAGGCTGAAACAATTGTTGCTAGGGTTGAAACCGAAGAAGAGGAGACTGACTCTGAAGACCTGGCTATTGATGACCCAGCTCTAAATCGCGAGGCCAACACTAGTGACTCGGTTAGTATCAACCTAGAATAAGTACAGACTGGGGGTTGATTATTTATTATTTTTTGAGTAGAATAACAAATTCTAAATATTGTCAAGTTAACAAAACACTTTTGACAATGTAAGCACTTCAGCGTGCAACAACACCACCAAAACTAACTTATCAATCCTCTCCAATAGGATGATAAGTCCATAATCACTACCACATACTTGACGTAGCGCAACGGTTAATAAGCGTTGTCTTAGATAGAAAACCGTTGCGGTAGGGCAACCGCAACGGTTTATGAATCGTGACATCTGCGGTCGTTGTGGTAGGGCTACCGCAACGGTTGTTTATCCTATGGTGACAGTTATTTAACTGTCTCCCTTGAAGAACTAAAGCCACGGTTAACATATAGGAGCGGTTTGGAATGACGGTTTACCAAAGCAAAGGTGATGGTTTTGTTGAGCAAGAACAACAGTTTCTTTGAGCAAAGGTGACGGTTTCCTTAAATGCAAGGGCAACGCTTTTTTTAGCAAAGGCGGCGATTTTATTTTTTTCCCTAAAATGGGCTATAATCCTTGTAATCAAGCATCAATAAAAGCTAAAGCATGGAAATGAAAATTTGTAATGTATTTACTTCAAAATCAATATACATCATATTTGAAATTCAATGAAAATGAGAATCACAACTTTCAATAATTTAAATTCAAAAGAGGTCTAAAGTCCTCTACTGTTACAACAAACGATCCAATCTCTCCATTGGGACAAAATTCAATCCTCAAATAGACAAAAAAAACTTGCTATAAATTGAAAACATTCCTGAATAGTTTATAACAATAATTTTCAACAGCTGTACATGCATCACTGGTTGTGTTCCTGCATAAAATTTAGATAAAAGATTAGCAACATAAATAATGTAGCATAGCTTTGTTAAGTAAGGATTAGTAGGATGTATTGATCATTCAGTAAGAAAATATATGAGAAAATTGAACCTAATACACAAAATTCAAAGATTCAGAAGATAAGCATTCCAAAACTCATAGAAAATACGTATGGCCTCATGATGCCAAAAATAAGGATGGGAAGCCTAATAAATATGTTTTCCAAGCCAGCTGAGGTTGATTCTGGAAAAGTAATACTTAAAGCTTTCTAGCTTGTCAAGGAAAAAATAGTAGAAAATTTTGACCTGACCCTGTACTTAAAATAAATCACTAATGTATAAGCGCACAAAACCTGAACTGACAGTCTCAATATCAATTTTGTGCACAGACATAAAACTGAGACAGTAGTTAGTGATCAACTCTGATTTTGTGTTTAAAGGTGAAAGAAGTTACAGATCATAAACAGATATTGAGAGCTATTATTAGTCCGTAATCACACTGTAAATTAAAAGACAAGGCATATATTAATAGGAGAGACTTACCCCTAATATTTTTTATATAGCAACATAGAAGTCTTATGTGAACCTACTTGCTCACACAAGCACGTTGATTAAACTTGCTGGTTTTCAACCCAAAAAAAAAGGTGTATGGCACTAGTATCAGGTATACATAATGTATATTTTATGCTAATGCAAAACTTTAAAGCATCACTTATACAAATCAATACCTCAACAAATGAAAGTAGCAAACCAAATGCTAAAAGGATCTCATGGACTTTCACAATTCTTGAAAAAATTACAAACAATCAACACCTAAAAACTCTAGGAATATACATTTTTGAAGTTTTTTGCACTCAACAAATATATTGATGTTTTCAAAGTAACAAAAACATCATTTTTACACAATGCAACAAGATCATGTCCTTACTGATCAAAAGGCAATTTTTTTCATACGTTCTTGCTTGCAATACTTGAGGATTTGAAGACAATCTTAAGTTATGAAATCCAAACTCAAAGTATAGTGTATCAGGTTATTTTCATACTTTATTTTTGTGAAGCGTTTGAAGTCAATAGAACCATCAGAAGAATCACAAGTGACTTTGGCAGTATGCGATTTTGTTCAAAAAGCCTTAACTCATGAGTATATTCATTTCATTTTGTCTAAAGAGTACATAAGACACTAGATTTTTATGGTTATCAGACATTTGGAGAAACATGTCCATAATATTGTTATGGTAATCGAACATTTGAATAACCGCTCACAAGAATATAATCTCTAAACATAAGTACATGAACAAGCCAGCATTGTTGTGGCTACCTCAAACTTGAACAAAGGGATAGAAAAAACCAATACTACTTGTTTTTTCTCTTACCAAAAACACCAATAATGCTTTACCTACGAAATACTCGAACAAAGGATAAAACCCTTACTTCCTAAAGAAATTAAACTTTGGAATGGTTATTGTAGCAGCAAATGATTGGCTACGTAAAACTATTGCAAAGTATGAAAATGTGGATGTCATAATACTTAAATGAGTGGTAGCTTTCAAAATCCAGCTCTAACATGGAACAAAAACTAAATTAGTGGTAGCTTTCAAAATCCAGCTCTAACATGGAACAAAACTGTGCATTATCACCTAACAAATGAAAGTTAACTTCATGATTAGAAATAGCAGAAAAATCTGTTAAATCCTTAAACTCAGTACTATGAACTTGTTGCACGTAGACACACATAAAAGTTAGAATAGTTTATAGACCATATATTTACATTAAAGATTTGCTCGGCAATCCTGAGATGAAAAAAAAGAACTTTATAACACCACACAAGAATATCTCACCTTCTTACCAGGTATGTCAAACTCAACCTTCTCCATGTTCGTTTCAAGCTCTATTCAAGCTCTGATTAATAAGCTACAATGCACATGAGATAGGTAATCCAAACTCAAAGTATAGTGTATCAGGTTATTTTCATACTTTATTTTTGTGAAGCATTTGAAGTCAATAGAACCATCAGAAGAATCACAAGTGACTATGGTAGCATGCGATTTTGTTCAAAAAGCCTTAACTCATGAGTATATTCATTTCATTTGGTCTAAATAGTACATAAGACACTGGATTTTTATGGTTATCAGGCATTTGGAGAAACATGTCCATAATATTGTTATGGTAATCGAACATTTGAATAACAGCTCACAAGAATATAATCTCTAAACATAAGTACATGAACAAACCAACATTGTTGTGGCTACCTCAAACCTGAACAAAGGGATAGAAAAAACCAATACTACTTATTTCTTCTCTTACCAAAAACACCAATAATGCTTTACCTAAGAAATACTCGAACAAAGGATAAAAACCCTTACTTCCTAAAGAAATTAAACTTTGGAATGGTTATTGTAGCAGCAAATGATTGGCTACGTAAAAACTATTGCAAAGTATGAAAATGTGGATGTCATAATACTTAAATGAGTGGTAGCTTTCAAAATCCAGCTCTAACATGGAACAAAAACTAAATTAGTGGTAGCTTTCAAAATCCAGCTCTAACATGGAACAAAACTGTGCATTATCACCTAACAAATGAAAGTTAACTTCATGATTAGAAATAGCAGAAAAATCTGTTAAATCCTTAAACTCAGTACTATGAACTTGTTGCCGTAGACACACATAAAAGTTAGAATAGTTTATAGACCATATATTTACATTAAAGATTTGCTCGGCAATCCTGAGATGAAAAAAAGAACTTTATAACACCACACAAGAATATCTCACCTTCTTACCAGGTATGTCAAACTCAACCTTCTCCATGTTCGTTTCAAGCTCTATTCAAGCTCTGATTAATAAGCTACAATGCACATGAGATAGGTAATCATCATATACGATAATCTAATCAGGATATGAAAAAAAAACTTATATTGTGCCAATAATCTAAAAAGTAAAAAAAATAAAAAAAACCTCAACTAAATGAAATTGAACTCGCTTCTTCCGCGGTCACAACAGTAAGATTTTGCAGACCATTTTTTCCTTTTTTTTCCAGAATCAAGGTGCTCTAAAAGCACAAACCTATAGTGTCATCATTTGGTCAGAATACGGTAAAGCTTTTCCCAGATCATAAAATATGGTCATTGAAAAGAAAACGTATTTCATTTTAGAAGGAGAACAAAACTTTAATTCCAACTAAAAGCTTTAAGGATGAGATGCAAGTACATCACTTACAAATTTTTAGCAACAGTAAGTAATGGGTTTGTCTTTGGACAAAAACATTTGAGAACCAAATATTAATACTAGATGTTGGTAGCGGACCAGCGAACCGTCGAGAGAAACCACCACAAGCGGAAAAGCCAAACACAATAAAGAGTAAAGACCGAGATTTACGTGGTTCGACAATTTGCCTCGTCCACGGGGTAAGGAGGATTTTCACTAATAGAAAAGAGAATACAAATTAGGATTACAAGTTCTCACAAAGAAACCCTAAAACAAACCTCTCAATCTCTCAAAGATCTCCTCTCCAAAGATGCACAAAACTCTCTCAAAGGTCGCTCCAAAGCGTGCTTGAAACTTACCCTAACAATCGGTTAGGGGTTATTAATAACCTCTAAGCGAATTGGGTTTAAAACCAATTCCTAATTAGACCCGCTGAATGCCAAGATTAGTCGACTACAACTCATATTAGTCGACTAATGAATCAGATTAGTCGACTACAATACAGTTAGTCGACTACTCGCACTCCAACGCAGAAATACACCTTTCATGCGTTTACGGTGTAGTCGACTACAATGCCTAGTAGTCGACTACTCGCTCCAAACTTGCTGTCATATAAAAGGTAGCTCGATACAATGCCTAGTAGTCGACTCATCGAACTAAAACCGCCTTGTGCATGTTTTGTGCATGTTCTACAATTCTCCACCTCGCACATCATTTGATTCACCTCAAATTTTGGACCGAACACCGAAGAACACCAAGAACATCTAGAGAGATCACCATCACCAATCCAGCCAATCCAACAAGGCCACTACACCGCTGACGCCTATGTACCCTCTCCGGGATCAAGCTCACGTAGTTCACCTCAAATCATCTCCACCTTACCCATTACCGCCCAAGGGCCATGCCCTCTTGGGCAAATCAACAAGAGTCGATATGAAGCAAGTCTAAGCAATGCTTAAACTTACTACCGTGACCACCTTGGTTAACATGTCGCGGGATTCTCATTCGTGTGCACCTTCATGAGAGAAATATCACCTTCCTCAATGACATCCCGCACAAAATGATACCGACATCGATATGCTTGGTACGAGCATGATGAACTGATTCTTCGCCAAGTGAATTGCACTCATTTGTCACACCACAAGTTCACGCTTCCCCGCCAATCCCCAAATCGCCTAGAAGACCCCACAACCACAATGCTTCCTTCACTCCCTCGCCATGGCCATGTACTCGGCCTCGTAGTAGAAAGTGTCATCAGAGCTCGTAACATCGATCGCCAACTAACCGGAGCTCCATGTATCTTAAATACATAACCGTAGTAGATCGCCGTCTATCTAGATCGCCGCATAATCGAGTCCACAAACCCGTCAATCGACATGTTTCTCCACCAAAACACGGACCAGACAATCCCACTTTTGGCACTGACCCACTTCATCGCTTCCCGGTCGCCTTTCTGGATTCGCCATGAATCTATCGACCACACTAACCGCCAGGAAATATCTCGGGCGTACACACCATTGCATACATTAAACGCCAAGCGCACTAGCATAGGGAACACGCCCATGTGCTTTCTTCCGCCAGAGTGGGAGATTGATTACCGTAAAGCCTAAAGTGTGGAGCCAATGGAGTCACCACCGACTTAGCACTTTGCATCCGAACCTCGCGATCACCCGCTCTATGTAGCCCTTCGACTCAAGAACAATCGTCGATTCGCGGCTCTCTTCTAATCTCCATACCCGATTTTTTAGCAAAGACCATGTCCTTCATCTCGAACTCTTCACCAAGTTGAGATTTCAACCTATCTATCTCCACCCCGCTCTTAGAAGCAATAAGCATGTCATCCACATACAAAGAAGATAGATAAAATTACCGCCAAGCTTCAATGTAAACACAACAATCATGATCGCCGGAAAATCCATGCTTCAAAGATGAAGGAGTCAAATCGCTTGTACCATCACGGGAGATTGCTTTAATCCATACAAAGGACTTCCTCAAACGACACACATGATTCTCCTTATCCTCAACCTTGTAGCCCTCGGTTGATGCATGTAGATCTCTTCATCCAAGTCTCCGTGCAAGAAGGTCGTTTTAACATCGAGTTGTCCACTCAAAATCACCATGAGCAACAATACTCAATAGCACCGAATAGAAGTATGTTTCACCACCGAGAAAATATCTCATTGTAATCCACACCCTCTTTACGTGCAAAACCCTTAGCCACTAGCCTCGCTTTGTATCTTACACCACCGAAGCTCAAAGATCTTCCTTTCTTTTATAGACCCATTTACAACCAATAGCTTTTCTTCCTACGTAATGGGACCACCTCCCATGTTTGTTCTTCCAAGAGATTCCATCTCTTCCTCCATCGCAGCCAACCAACTCTCACTATCCTTGTCCCGAATAGCTTCCTTGAAGGAGACCGGCTCGTCCTCCTCCACCGAGAGTGCGATTCAACCATATTAGCCTGCCCATAGTGCTTTGGGGTTGATCACCCCCAGCCTTCGCACCTTGTATGCTCGCTTTGGCCTAGTGGAAGCCAAATTATCCTCGGCTGTTGTTGTAGTGCTGTGTATTTTCTCTTTGAACCTCCTCCTGCTCAAGCTCATCATCTACCCGACTTCCCACTTGAGCACGATTAGAACCTAGTTGGTCTTTAGGTTCTATTTCAATAACCCGAGACTTAGAAGTCTCACCACCATAACACCATCATCCTTGGACCCCTAGCAATCATGGATTTCTCATCAAAGGTAATATCCTGGCGACCACGAACTTTGAATCTTCCGTACACCAAAGGCGATAGCCTTTACGCCTTGCATATCCCAAGAATATTGCCTTCTTGGCCCTCGCGTCAAGCTTTCCCTCGTTGGCGTGATAGTAGGCGGTACATCCGAAAATTCGAGCCTATCATAATCTGCATGCTCCTGACCACACCCTATGGGTGTATCACCATCCAATGTCGAATGTGGTGAACGGTTCACAATGTAACAAGTCAGAGCCACCGCCGCCCACCATTCGTTGCCCAATCACGTATAAGATCGCATACTCACGCCTTTTCGCGGTGTTGGTTCGATCTCTCCGCGACCCCATTCTCTGCGGTGTAGACTCGACCGTTCGAACAATTCCCTCCGATCACAGAACTCCTTGAAAGCACCATCCAGATATCTGTATCATATCGATCTCGCTTTCAATTTCTTTCCTCGCCCTGTTTCAACCATTGTTCTCCACTTCTTGAATGTCTCGAACACCTCATTTTTATGCTTCGTAGTAAATCCAAGCATACCTAGAATAATCATCTATAAATGAGACATAATACCTGAACCACTTCTGAATGTAAACACAACAATCATGATCGCCGGAAAATCCATGCTTCAAAGATGAAGGAGTCAAATCGCTTGTACCCTGCCGGGAGATTGCTTTAATCCATCACGGTGACTTCCTCAAGCGACACACATGATTCTCCTTATCCTCAACCTTGTAGCCCTCGGGTTGATGCATGTAGATCTCTTCATCCAAGTCTCCGTGCAAGAAGGCTGTTTTAACATCGAGTTGTCCACTCAAAATCACCATGAGCAACAATACTCAATAGCACCGAATAGAAGTATGTTTCACCAGGAGAAAATATCTCATTGTAATCCACACCCTCTTTACGTGCAAAACCCTTAGCCACTAGCCTGCCTTGTATCTTACACCACCGAGCTCGAAAGATCTTCCTTTCTTTTATAGACCCATTTACAACCAATAGCTTTTCTTCCCTACGGGTAATGGGACCACCTCCCATGTTTGGTTCTTCGAAGAGATTCCATCTCTTCCTCCATCGCAGCCAACCAACTCTCACTATCCTTGTCCCGAATAGCTTCCTTGAAGGAGACCGCTCGCCCTCCTCCACCGAGAGTGCGATTCAACCATATTAGCCTGCCCATAGTGCTTTGGGGTTGATCGCCCCACCGATGCACCGCTGTATGCTCGCTTTGGCCTAGTGGAAGCCAAATTATCCTCGGCTGTTGTTGTAGTGCTGTGTATTTTCTCTTTGAACCTCCTCCTGCTCAAGCTCATCATCTACCCGACTTCCCACTTGAGCACGATTAGAACCTAGTTGGTCTTTAGGTTCTATTTCAATAACTCGAGACTTAGAAGTCTCACCGGTCCTAACACCATCATCCTTGGACCCCTAGCAATCATGGATTTCTCATCAAAGGTAATATCCTGGCGACCACGAACTTTGAATCTTCCGTACACCAAAGGCGATAGCCTTTCGCCTGCATATCCCAAGAATATTGCCTTCTTGGCCCTCGCGTCAAGCTTTCCCTCGTTGACGTGATAGTAGGCGGTACATCCGAAAATTCGAGCCTATCATAATCTGCATGCTCCTGACCACACCCATAGGGTGTATCACCATCCAATGTCGAATGTGGTGAGCGGTTCACAATGTAACAAGTTTGTAGCCACGCTTACGCCCACCATTCGTTGCCCAATCACGTATAAGATCGCATACTCCTTTGCCTTTTCGCGGTGTTGGGTTCGATCTCTCGCGACCCCATTCTGGCGTGGTGTAGACCGGACGTCGGTGTCGAACAATTCCCTCGATCCGCAGAACTCCTTGAAAGCACCATCGTATACTGCATGCGTTATCGGATCTCGGCGTCTTCAATTTCTTTCTGTCTGTTCTCAACCATTGTTCTCCACTTCTTGAATGTCTCGAACACCTCATTTTATGCTTGAAGTAAATCCAAGCATACCTAGAATAATCATCTATAAATGAGACATAATACCTGAACCACCCTTGAAGTTGTCCGAGCCGACCCCAAACATCCGTGTGCACATAATCTAGTATCCCTCTGCTCTTAGACTTGCGTTCGAAACTTGACCTGTGTGACTTTCCATACACACAATCCTCGCAAAAATCCATGCTAGGTTCCTTCTGATTCTTCACAGACCCTCTTTACCAAGCGAACTAGACCCTTCTCGACATATGCCCAAGCCGCCTATGCCATAACCGTGTGCTCACATGGGTCTCCACCACTTCCTTCGGGCCCACGATCTCCTGCCACCGTCTGCACTCGAGAGTATATAGATTACCGTGACGAACACCCTTCATCACTACTAAGGAACCACGAACAACCTTCTTCACTCCGTTTTCCGTCACAATCCTGCAACCACCGGAGTCCAAAGCACCAACTGAGATAAGATTCTTCCGCAAGTCGGGAACATGCCTCACATCCGCCAAGGTTCGAACCACTCCATCATGCATCTTGATTTTGATATTACCTAGCCCCACCGCTTACAAGCATGGTTATTCCCCATCAATACAGCTTCCCATCAATGCCTCTCAGAGGTAGTAAACCACTTCCTATTTGGACACATATGGTAAGAGCAACCATAATCAAGTATCCACTTCCGGAGATCTCCTCGCCACCCGTGACGACATAGCATTCCTTATCGCTCCCTTCCTCTGAAACGTAGCTCGCTTCTTCCTTGCCCTCTCTCCTCTCAGTCTTGTTGTTGTTCTTCTTTCCACCTACTCTCTTATTTGGACAGTCGACTTTGAAATGCCCGGCTTCACCGTGACTTGAAACATCCTTTTCCGCAAGAGGTCTTGATTTAGATCTAGACTTTCCTCCCTTGCCTTTTCCTCGCTCATTGCTCCTTCCTCTTGCAAACAATCCTCATGAAATTCCTCGCCAATAATGTTACTTGCAGGCTTTCAAGATCGTCCGCTAGAAGTGCCGTTCTAGTCTCATCCATCTTCGATTTTCTCCCACAAGCCTCGGTGTTTGCACCGGGTTCTCATAAGACTTCGGCAGAGACAGAAGTAGTAGAAGCGCCTGATCCTCGTCTCCTACTTTAACATCTATGTCTTTCAAATCTGATATGATCCTATCAAACTTGTTGATGTGTTCCCGGATTGATGAGCCCTCCTCCATCTTGCAAGTATACAATTTGGATTTTAAGTAGATCCGGTTAGTTAGACTCTTCGTCATGAAGGTACCCTCTAACTTCTTCCACACCGCACCGCTTTCTCTCCATCTACCAAGAAAGCTACATCCCTCTCGAGGCATAGGATAATCGACGCCCGTGCTTCCAGATCCAACTCCTCCCAATCCTCATCAGACATATCCTTGTTCTTCTTCTCCTTTCCATCCAAAGTCTTGTGCAATTTTTGCGAAATTAGAAAGTTTTTCATCTGCATCCTCCAATAAGAAAAATCGTTCTTCCCATTGAACTTTTCAATCTCGAATTTTCCCACTTTGACTGATTTACTGGTTGACGCCATCCTCTGTTTGTCTTCGTGAATCCGCTTCTCGGGAATCACGAACACCCCTCAAATTAGAAATTACACCACTTCCAATCTGAACAATAGCTCTGATACCAATTGTTGGGCGCGCGGACCGCGGAACCGTCGAGAGAAACCACCACAAACGGAAAAGCCAAACACAATAAAAGAGTAAAGACACGAGATTTACGTGGTTCGGCAATTTGCCTACGTCCACGGGGTAAGGAGGGGGGATTTTCACTAATAGAAAGAGAGAATACAAATTAGGATTACAAGTTCTCACAAAGAAACCCTAAAAACAAACCTCTCAATCTCTCAAAAGATCTCCTCTCCAAAGATGCACAAAACTCTCTCAAAGGCTGCTCCAAAACGTGCTTGAAACTTACCCTAACAATCAGGTTAGGGGTTATTAATAGCCTCTAAACGAATTGGGTTTAAAACCAATTCCTAATTAGACCCGTTTTCGGAATCTGCCCAGATTAGTCGACTACAACTCATATTAGTCGACTAATGAACTGTAGATTAGTCGACTACAATACAGATTAGTCGACTACTCGCACTCCAACGTAAATACACCTTTCTCGTCGTTATAGTAGTCGACTACAATGCCTAGTAGTCGACTACTGCCTCACCAAACTTTGCTTTCGTCGTTTATAAGTAGTCGACTACAATGCCTAGTAGTCGACTCATCAACCTCGAACTGCCTTGTGCATGTTTTGTACATGTTCTACATAGACAAACTCCCATATAAGTACATGAATATTCCATGAACATAGTGAGCCGAAGATGAAAAACTCTTATACTTTTGGTGCTAATTCCGGCACCTTCACCACTACTAAGGAACCACGAACAACCTTCTTCACTCCGTTTTCCGTCACAATCCACGCAACAGGAGTCCAAAGCACCAGAGATAAGATTCTTCCGCAAGTGGGAACATGCCTCACATCCGTCAAGGTTCGAACCACTCCATCATGCATCTTGATTTTGATATTACCTAGCCCATTGTTTTACAAGCATGGTTATTCCCCATCAATACAGTTCCCCATCAATGCCTCGGGTAGTAAACCACTTCCTATTTGGACACATATGGTAGAGCAACGAATCAAGTATCCACTTCAGGAGATCTCCTCGCCACCCGTGGCGACATAGCATTCCTATCGCTCCCTTCCTCGAAGCGTGGCTCGCTTCTTCCTTGCCCTCTCTCCTCTCAGTCTTGTTGTTGTTCTTCTTTCCACCTACTCTCTTATTTGGACGGTCGACTTTGAAATGCCGGCTTCACGCGCAGAAACATCCTTTTCCCGAAGGGTCTTGATTTAGATCTAGACTTTCCTCCCTTGCCTTTTCCTCGCTCATTGCTCCTTCCTCTTGCAAACAATCCTGGCGCTTGTTCCTGTTACCGCGATGGCCATGTCACTAGTTGCGATCTTTCAAGATCGTCCGCTAGAAGTGCCGTTCTAGTCTCATCCATCTTCGATTTTCTCCCACAAGCCTCGGTGTTTGCACCAGGTTCTCATAAGACCGGCGACAGTAGTAGAAGCGCTGATCCTCGTCTCCTACTTTAACATCTATGTCTTTCAAATCTGATATGATCCTATCAAACTTGTTGATGTGTTCGGATTGATGAGCCCTCCTCCATCTTGCAAGTATACAATTTGGATTTTAAGTAGATCCGTTAGTTAGACTCTTCGTCATGAAGGTACCCTCTAACTTCTTCCACTGCACTGCGTACGTTTCCTCTCCATCTACCAAGCTACATCCCTCTCGAGGCATAGGATAATCGGCGCCCGTGCTTCGGATCCAACTCCTCCCAATCCTCATCGGACATATCCTTGTTCTTCTTCTCCTTTCCATCCAAAGTCTTGTGCAATTTTTGCGAAATTAGAAAGTTTTTCATCGCATCCTCCAATAAGAAAAATCGTTCTTCCCATTGAACTTTTCAATCTCGAATTTTCCCACTTTGGTGATTCTTGGTTGGCGCCATCCTCTGTTTGTCTTAGTGAATCCGCTTCTCGGGAATCACGAACACCCCTCAAATTAGAAATTACACCACTTCCAATCGAATAATAGCTCGATACCAATTGTTGGTAGCGGACCGCGGAACCGTCGAGAGAAACCACCACAAACGGAAAAGCCAAACACAATAAAAGAGTAAAGACACGAGATTTACGTGGTTCGGCAATTTGCCTACGTCCACGGGGTAAGGAGGGGATTTTCACTAATAGAAAAAGAGAATACAAATTAGGATTACAAGTTCTCACAAAGAAACCCTAAAACAAACCTCTCAATCTCTCAAAAGATCTCCTCTCCAAAGATACACAAAACTCTCTCAAAGGTGCTCCAAAGCGTGCTTGAAACTTACCCTAACAATCGGGTTAGGGGTTATTAATAACCTCTAAGCGAATTGGGTTTAAAACCAATTCCTAATTAGACCCGTTTTGAATGCCTTGATTAGTTAGATACACTCATATTAGTCGACTAATGAACTGTAGATTAGTCGACTACAATACATTAGTCGACTACTCGGACTTGAGAAATACACCTTTACGTGGTTTACGATTAGTCGACTACAATGCCTAGTAGTCGACTACTGCATTCCGACCAAACTTTGCTTTACATGCGCTTTCTGATGTAGTCGACTACAATGCCTAGTAGCTTCACGAACTAGCTGTCTTGTGCATGTTTTTGTACATGTTCTACATAGACAAACTCCCATATAAGTACATGAATATTCCATGAACATAGTGAGCCGAAAGATGAAAAAACTCTTATACTTTTGGTGCTAATTCCGGCACCTTCACCACTTGATACTAGCCAAAACTGTTAAGAAACTGCTAATCTAAACTTTCAAAAGCAACTTAAACCTAACCATAACCTTTACCAAACAAAAAAATATCAAAATTTTGTAGTAATTCATGAGCCTTAAAGCTAAATAAGTGATGACAATCGATACCTTAGCGGCTTGGTGAGTCAATCCCTGCTCTCTCCAACTGAAATATTGAATACCAATTTCTGCACCTTGATCTCTCTCACTGGGTTCGAGAGCTTCTTCTCCGATGTCATGAACAAAAAATATCAAATTAGATACGATTGAGAAATTGGAGAGATTCAGAGATCAAATTAGATACGATGCCATGAACAAAATTTATCGAATTAGATACGATTGATAGATTAAGAGATCGAATCTTACAATTGAGCTCAACTTTGAGTGAGGGCGGCAGGTCAAAGAGAAAAGGGGGAGAAATAAGACTAAACCCTGACCCTAGGGCGTTTTACACTAGCAATGAGGATCCATGGAGAGAGATGGTACGAACGAGGTCGGAGGGGACGGAGAGGGATCATTGAACGGAGGAGATGATGGCACGAATGGGAAGAAGAGAAAGTGAGGGTTTCACTTTGGGGATTTTTATTGAAAAATAAAACACAACCTATATTTTGTCATTTAGGCGGGCTTTAAAAAGTTGGGCGCCCAAAATACTAGCCAAGCGCAACGTTTTCAAATGCAGGTCCTCTTTAAATCCAAACACAACGGTAAAAGCGTTATAAACCGTTGCCACCAAACCGTTGTTGTAGAGTAAAAATGTGGTAGTGAATGTTGCTCAAATCGCAACCCAATCCTGTCAAGTTAATGTTATACCTCTGACAACTAACTTATCAATCCTCTCCAATAGGATGATAAGTTCATAAAGTTGTTCAAATCACAACACAATTCTATCAAAATCTGTACACATCCTCAGCAGAGTTTGATAACCAACTTATCAATCCTCTCCAATAGGATGATAAGTCCACAAAGTTGTTCACATCGCAACACAATCCCGTCATGTTAATAATGTACCTCTGACAACCAACTTATCAATCCTCTCCAATAGGATGATAAGCTCACAAAGTTGCTCACATCGCAACACAATCCTGTCAAGTTAACAATGCACCTCTGACAACCAACTTATCAATCCTCTCCAATAGGATGATAAGCCCATGATGGATAATAAATGATTACCTCCTAAGTTGCAAGTATACAACCTTGATCAAGTTATAGTATAAAAGATTATCGATCCCACGAGGAACGGGAAGTAGGAAGAGTTTTGTTCAAGTTTTGGTTCTCAAATTATGCGCATGACAATTAGGAGTTATTCAAATAAAATGAAAGTGAGAAAATGGTGAAAGTGGTTCGTGAGAGATAAGAGAGAGTGGATGTGGATTATGTGCAAAATAGGAGAAAATAAAGTTGAGAATGTGGTTGTGGTTATATGCACATAATAACAAAACTAGGTTTGAGACTATATGCACATGGAGGAATATGAGATTGAGAGAGAAGTAAAATCAATAAAATCAAGAATCAAGAATAAAGGAAAATAACAAACAAATGAAAAGCAAGGATAAGAGGAAAATAAAGAAGGTAAAGTATGGAGGATTAATTAAAGATATGAGGAATCTAGAGTAAATCCACTTAGCTTATCTCAATCTTATGGGAATAAGTTGGATTTGTTAGCTAGTTTCAAACAATCTCTAGGATCCCACAAATATTAGCTCCACACTTAGAAAGGGTAATTCCCTAGAGGGTTCTAGCCTCAAGGTGAATTAAAGAAAAGAAAAATCTATACTAGAAAGTAAATACAAGAATTAAAGACATTGCATGAAAGTAAATTGCATGAAAGTAAATTGCATGAAAGTAAATTTAAACTACAAAGCATATAAATGAACAAGAAATAAAAAGAAATGCAAAAGAAATAAAATAGAAACCAACAACTCTTGATCTTAATCTAATCCTCCTTTGGTCCTTGGATTAGAAGAAGAGAAAGGAAATTGAAGGGGTGAAAAATTTCATTTATTGTGTAACAAAAGTTATAATTTTTGGAAGGTCTTCTCAATTAAGAGTAACCCTCCTCTCCAAATGGAGTCTTTACAAAATATTTCACAATCTCAAGCCCTCACTCTACCCCTCTATTTATAGATAACAAGAATCTCTCACAACCTTTGGATTTGCCTTGGCCCCTAAGTAACACTCACAACCATAGGATTTAGGTTAGCCCCTAAACAACCCTCATAGCCATAGGATCTCTCCAAATAATCTAGACCATTGATTTAATCCTTGAGAGATGGGCTTTGTGGGCTTTATTTCTTTTGTATTTAATTCCTTTAAGACTCTTGGGCTTCTCTTAAATGCTCTTGGGCTTCTTAGAATTTAACTTGGCCTTCAAATAATTGAATATATATCACTTAAATTCGGATTTCTATCATAACCTGCTGCTACTGATGAAATTTTGAGAATCTGGTACTTTGGATGGCTCCGTCTCGTCGAGATAGGCGATTTTCATATATAATATGTTGAATTCTGCTTCCCGGATTGAGAGATATCGCCTTTTCTTTGCAGTTGACCATCCTGAGCACGAATTTGACTTTATTTTTTTCATATTTGATTTGATTCTCAATTGTAAGCCAAGTTATTAATAATTCTGACCAAGAAAGTGATGTGTGTTGAGATTTTGCTTCTAAACTTAGTCGTGGGCTTTGGATTTAGGCATTCTGGGCTTCATTAGAGATATTTTGGGCTTGAAATAATCTTCATTTACAAAATATTTCACACTCAAACCTCTCACCCTCAATACCTATTTATAGCCTACAGCAATGCACATGAACCATTGGATGAAACTTGAGCTCCAAGGATCAAATCTTAGCCACAAATCGAGTTAGTTACGGACGAATCGGTTGGCCAATCGGTTGGCCAACCGATTGGCTAACCGGTTAGTGAACCGATTGGAATTTAAAAAAACTAAAAATACAGTTAGCTCCGTCTCGTCGAGATAGGCGATTTTCAAATATTATATGTTAAATTCCGCCTTCCGGATTGAGAGATATCGCCATTTCTTTGTGGCTAACATCTTGAACATTATTTTTATTTGATTTCTTTTTATATTTGATCCTTGCATCTTCTACGTAGATTGCTCGGCTTGATCTCGGCTTGATAAAAGGTTGAAAAATGAGGAAATTTGAGTTCTCTTTTAGCCTTTATTCATTAATTCTTCATTAACGCAAATTAAGATAAAAATAGTTATTAGTAGGATATTTATTTATATAAAATAGGTAATGAGGGTATAAATTTGTAGTTAAAATGTGATAATCAGCCCACAAAGTTGCTCACATCGCAACACAATCCCGTCAAGTTAACATTACATCACTGACAACCAACTTATCAATCCTCTCCAATAGGATGATAAGCCCACAAAGTTGCTCACATCGCAACACAATCCTGTCATGTTAACAATGCACCTCTGATGATCAACTTATCGATTTTCCCCACGGAATGATGAGTACTCAAAAACTTGTTCAAACCACAAGTGCCCAATTTTATCAAGTTAATTCCACACCTCTGATAAAATCAACTTATCGACTCTCTTTAATAGAGCGATAGGTCCTCAAAAATTTATTCAAACCACAAGTACCCAATTTTATCAAGTTAATTTCACACCTCTGATAAAATCAACTTATCGACTCTCTTTAAAAGAGCGATAGGTCCTCAAAAAGCTTGTTCAAACCACAAGTACCCAATTTTATCAAGTTAATTCCACACCTCTGATAAAATCAACTTATCGACTCTCTTTAATAGAGCAATAGGTCCTCAAAATCTTGTTCAAACCACAAGTACCCAATTTTATCAAGTTAATTCCACACCTCTGATAAAATCAACTTATCGACTCTCTTCAATAGAGCGATAAGTTTTTAAAAATCCTCATCAAGTTAAAAATTCCACCTCTGATGATAAAATCAATTTATGAACCCTTTGCAACAGAGTGATAAGTCCTCAAAAGCTTGTTCAAACCACAAGTATGAAAGGCATGCCAAGTTAACACTATACTTTTGGCACCTTAAAGAAAAGTCTAAAAGACTTAATTGAAAATGTAGGGTTCATCCCCGCATTTTACTCATTAAACGCGAAGGACCACCTCCGCGTTTCAACATAAAACGCGAAGGACCACCCCCGCGTTTCAACACAAAACGCGAAGGACCACCCCGCGTTTCAACATAAAACGCGAAGGACCACCCCGCGTTTCAAACAAAGAACGCGATGGCCAGCTCCGCGTTTCAAACTCAAAACGCGAGGATCAGTCCCGCGTAGCAGAGTCCAAAACGCTATGATCACTCCTGCATTTTAAAAAGCAAAACGCCGGAGTTCACCATTGCAAGACGAATGACTAGCGTGGACAAAAGCAGAACGTAACTTCTTTGAAGACAGAATGAGGAGCAATACCTTCTCAGAATTAAATAAAAGAAGGTATCCAAAGTATTCTGAAAGCTCGTCCCAGTCAACCGCGAACTTTTAAAAACTTTGGAGGGGATTCTGTAGGCGGTAAAAAAAATTACTGAATATCCACGAAACACTGTCGAGGAAGGTTATAAGCTAACGACTTTCACGACAACAAAGGAGAATAAGAAGCTAATGTCTCCAGAGTACAAGGATTACAAGTTGACAATCCTTGTGAAAAGAGATTACAAATATTGATCTCTTCAAAGCAAAACGCGGGGCTCGTCCCCGCATTTCAATACAAAACGCGAGACTCATCCCCGCGTTTCAACATAAAACGCGAAGACCACCCCCGCGTTTCAGCACAAAACGCGAGGGTCGTGCCCACGTTTTCGCTCCAAAACGTGAAGGCCACCCCCGCGTTCCAGCACAAAATGCTAGGGTCGTGCTCACGTTTCCGCTCTAAAAACGCGGAGATCCACCCCCGCGTTCCTGCTCCAAATTGTAGACGCGAGGCTCGCTCTAGAACGTGAATCTTGCGTTTGACTCGTTCAAACACGTTCTAAACGGTTCCAAAACCGTTTTGCACTATCTGAGGGCCATTAACCCTCATTTAGGAGCGATTTTAGGGGTCAGTTACACCCCTGAAACCCCTATAAATAGCTGAAAGCTCAGCTGAAGAAAGGGAGGAGGTTGGTATTTTTGGGTTGATCTTGGGTGGATCTTCGAGTTGATCTTGGTGTGGATCTTGGAGGGGCTTTTGCATTTGGAGTGCTTCTCCTTCAACCATCTTGAAAGGCTTCTACTGTGGCCTTTGAGATTGCTTGGCTTGAAACCCTTTTAGGTAAAAAGGATCAAACCTCCTTTTCTAAAACTCGTTTAGAGTTCTCAACTCAGCCAGAGTTCTAAACTTGCTCGGCAAGTTCACATTAAACTCTGTGAGAGTTCCCAAACTTGCCTTGTAAGTTCGCCTAAGACATTAAATCAAGAGGCGACAATAAAGTCCCACGAGCCAAGACAGTCGGATCGTCAACGGGATACAAGATTCAAGCTCCCACCGCTACCGCGAAAAACCCGGCTTTAAATAAAGGGGGGATCATTTCTAATCATTCCCTCTTTTGTAAATCGGGATAACCAATAAGAGAGCGATTGTGAGGATCGAGAGATTGTAATTCTTTAATAAAAGAATCAATATAATATTATTCCTCCACCTTCTATTTCTCTTTAACTTTTTCCGACAAACAATGAGAACACGACAGTGATGGCGTCCTCGTGACCATGAGAGGATAGACTTGATGTGGCATCACTGGCGGCATGAAAACAAGGATCTATGTATTTAACTTTCACGGCAACTTCAATTGGAAGAGAATGAGCACGAGGGTTTGTTGGAGATCTGCGGATTTGGGGAATATTGGATTGCTGGATTATTTGTTGGAAGAGATGATATTTAGTTACAAAAACACCCTTACTCTATTATTAGTATTTTCCACCTCATTGATGATTCATGTTTTCTAGCTAATTAATAATTTCTAATTGGACCTGCCACATCAGCTGTCCCATGGAGCTGTCCCATTTTTGGGTCCTCACTCTTTAAGTAATTTCAAGAATTTATTGAGAACATTAATGGTACTTAGATTAAGATATTGACGGGTTGGCTTAAAAATTTAATAGACATTTAACTAATGTGTAAGAAAATCTAGAATATTAAATTCCAAAACGAACGCTTGCGTTTGGGCGCAAAAGGAGAAAGGGTGAATTCTTGAAAATCAAATCTAACTTCATACCATAACGTTCAGAAAAAGAGATAGGCAGACACAAATCGGTTGGCCTTTGCGCTTCTCGCAGTTTTGGTTTTGTCAGTGTATTTTCATTGCTGTGTCGAGAGTCGACTAATTGCAACAGTTGAAGTGGTGGCCACAGCCACGGGGCCTTCTCAAAACTACAATAACAGTGCTTTATTGGAGGAACAAAAATTTCTTCCTCTTATGGGAACAGCCCTTGGTTTTCTTGGTGGTTCAATGTTGTAAGGAAGCCCTAGCTTGTTTTACATTAAAACTCTAACCCCAGGCGTTCGTTACATCCCGTGGAGAGTAGTGTATTGACAAAGCAGAGTTCAATAGTGTCTATCTTGTGTTTGGTACTTTTCAGTCTTCTTCTCTCGTTATGCTCATCAAATATATTTGAGTTGGAAGAAGTAAGAAATTTTGTAACTCCCAATTTTCACGCGTTACCAAAAACAAAATAATCTTGTACTACAAATTATTTGCTATGCCTGCTTAGTTCATTTGTTGCATGCACCTCAAGATACATATATATTAATTTGACTTGCTTTAATAAATCAAAAAAGATCTGAAAAGACATAATCCAAGTAATTATCCAAAGTTCCATAAAATGGATCGCCAAATCAAACCCCGTGTTGATCCGATCCAAGACCTGAACCCGTATAAACCCGCGCTCCTCCTATATAATACTTCATTATTTCCAAACATTAAAAGATTGCCTGGATTAAAATAGGATGCGAATCCTCTCCAATTTTTATGGTAATTGAAGAGTGTCAAATTACTCAAATCTTTAAGCTAACAAATGGATCAACTTGATTAATCTCCTTAGTTCCTCTTCCTTAAGCCCTTCTCATACAAGCTCATAAGTTTAAGATCTTAAGGTTTCATAAAGACTTCCATGTCCCACTTTCACTGCAATTTAGTTTGTGATACAATTGAGATTAAGAGAGTGGGGGTTTCGTCGTGGGTGAATATCAGGGCGAGAATCTATAATGGATCTATCTACTGCTATTGCTAGCGTCTTTTTCACGTCCAATCTCATCAATGGTAAGGAAAAGTGTAACCTACCTGCTCATAATTAAGATTATGAGAAAGGTGCTATAGCTAATTGCTTTCCTTGATTTCGAAGAGAACATTTTGATCAGTTTCCTCACAAGCATTGTCTATCGCGTGGAAGGGGCGTCACCATCAGTGGGGGCCAAGGTCTCTGTGAAAGAGATCGATAAGAGGAATATACAGGCATCAAGGTTAAGGACAGCGCATCTTAAAAAAGGTCATTAACCTTCATTTTGAATATAAGATGGAACAAATGATAATGAGCGTAAATCATGAGGAATAAGTATTAGATTTCAAATGAATCTAACATTTGCTAAATAAATAAGCAGAAAATTGCTTACACCTCCATGAAAAAAGCAATTTATGTGTTTGTACCCCCTAGATACTTTTGTAATAGTATCAACCCCAAAGATAATTTTGTCATGCATCCATCCCCCTTGACATGGAATCAATATGTACTATTTTCATATCCCTAAACTACCCTTATCTTCAACATCCCATGCGTCTGCTTTTCTCCTCGTCCCTCTTCCTCCATCCCGCTTTCTCTCTCCTCCCTCCCTCCCCCACTCCTCTCCTCCTCCTTATATATTGTTGCTTTCTCTAATATGTGATATATAGGAAAAAGACTAATGATAGATAATGAGAAATTCTTTTACTCCGAGGAAAAAAAAAACCAAGGGAGCTTTTTAGTTTTCATGTTTAAGTCATTTTAAGAATTCATTGAGAATATTTTTGTGAGATAAAAAGGCAAGGTGCCCTATTCAAAATATATTAGAAAATCTTATATACAAGGGGTTTACAGAGGCTTCAGTAATCTAATCTTCTAACCCAAACTGAACAAGCTATACTACCCAATATATAAATCCACAAGGATGATGAGAGGACAAAGTCGTCATTCACCTCACAGCCAGGATGTAGATAGGGTTTTAACTTCCACATAGGATTATGAGAAATAGAAGCCAAACCCAAAACAAAGAAATGAAGAAGAGGCAAGAAACAATCAAAGCTGCTGACCTTCAGTTTGAGTATAAGAGATGGATAAGAGGAATGTACAGGCATCAAGGTTAAGGACAGCGCATCTTGAAGCCTCTGTAACACTTGCTAAATAAATAAGCAGAAAATTACTTACAACTCCCTTGCTTTGTAAATTTTCAAAGTTATGCAGGGATGAGATGAGTTTTTATCAGCAAAAAGCTAGAATAGGGTGGGTGGCTAAGGGAGATTGCAACACTGCTTTCTTCCATTCTCAGTTGAAATATAGAAGGCACCAATCTATGATTCTTTGCTTATATAATGATAGTAATTGCAATATTACTGACCATGGCCTAATTCTTGATGAGATTTTGAAGTATTATCAGGAGCTTCTTAGAACAGAACTGGAATGGGTTGCTGATATTGATAACAATGTGATAAAGAATGGCTATGTGTTGAATGAGCTGCAATGCAATTTTCTTTGTGCACCAATAACAGATAAAGAAATATATGATGCTCTGTTCTCTATTCCACTTTGAAAGGAACCAGGGCTTGACGGCTTCTCCTCTGGTTTTTACAAAAAAAACATGGGGCATTCTAGGTGAGGATCATATTAGAACGGTAAAGGAGTTCTTTCAGAATTGTTCTTTGCCTGGAGGTATAAATTCTACAACTTTAACCTTAGTTCCAAAAGTTCCTAATCCTACAAGAGTTGGTGATTTTAGGCCTATTTTATGTTGCAACATCCTATGTAAGATAATCTCTAAAATTCCTACTTTAAAACTCCAACCCATGATGGAGTTTTTGGTGAGTGATAATCAAGGGGTCTTTGTTAAAGGGAGGTCAATTATTAGTAATATCATTATGGCACATGAACTTGTAAAGCACTAGTGAATGAAAGTGATCTTTAAAAGAGGTCTTATTAAGATGGATATAAGAAAAGCATATGACACTGTGGATTGGAGATTTCCCAGGAGTGTCTTGGTGGGATTATGTTTTCCTTTGAGGTTTGTGAACTGGATAATGAAGTGTGTGTGCACTACAAATTCTCTATTTTGCTTCATGGTGAAATGCATGGCTACTTTGAGGGAAAGAAGGGGTTAAGGCAGGGTGACCCCTTATTTCCATATCTCTTTGTTTTGTGCATGGAGTATTTTACTTGAAGTCTTATAAACATGCACATGATAAGTGGCTTTAAGTATCACCCTAAGTGTAAGATATGAAGCTGTCAAGTGTAAGATATGAAGCTGTCAAATCTGATGTTTGCTGATGACTTATTACTTTTTCCAAGGGCTGATCTGGTATCAATGGTAGCATTGAAGAACTAGCTTGAGCAGTTCTCCTTAACCTCTGGGTTGCATGTAATCCAAATAAAAGTAGTGTGTTCTTAGCTGGAGTAGATGGAATTGAGAGAATTGATATTTTAAATGCATTGGGATATGAGGAAGGTGTTCTGCCAGTGAGGTATTTGGGAGTGCCAATGTCTGCTACTAGACTTACCTATAACCTCTGTCAAGAGCTTATTACTAAAATTGAAACTAGGATTAAAGCTTGGGGTTCCCATTCCTTATCTTATGCAGGGAGGCCTGAACTAGTAAAATCTGTTCTCTTCAGCTTGCATGTATATTGGACAGGTGTGTATATGTTGCCAAAGAAGGTACTCAAAAGAATTGACTCCACATTTTGTTAATTTGTGTGGGGGAAGAGAGAGGGTATTCATATGATGCATTTGATTTCATGGGATAGAATGTGCTTAACTAAAGAACAAGGAGGTCCTGGATTGATTAAAACAGAGTTATGGAATAAAGTGGCCATGATTAAACTGTTATGGGCTATACACTGCAAAGAAGATCATTTATGGATTAGATGAGTACATGGTCAGTATTTGAAGAGGGCTACTGTATGGGAGGTGAGAGCAAGAGTGGTTGATTCTTGGCTGTGGAGGAAGCTGTTGCAGGTAAGAGATTGGATAATAGTTAGATTTGGAAGGGTTGATCAGGCTGTTGCATATATTAGCAGTTTGAGAAGTGGAGAGAAGCTAAAGCCTAGGTATGTTTATAATTCTCTGTTCTATAGCCAACCTGATATTGTATGGGGGTCTCTTATTTAGGATAATTTAGCTATTCCTAGGCATTCTTTTGTGCTTTGGTTAGCGATGCGTCGAAGGTTGCTAACTCAGGACAGGCTCCTATTATTTGGAGTGATACAAGAGAGTAAGTGTATCTTGTGTGGACATGGAGGAGAAGATTTTGATCACTTATTTTTCTGTTGTCCATTTGTTGCAATTGTATGGAAGAAGATGCTGCGATGGCTAAAAATTCATAGGGACCCCATGAATTGGGTACAAGAAATTGAATGGTTGTGCGGATGGAGGAGGAAGACATCCATGAAATTTAAACTTGTTGTGGCTGCACTTGCTACGGCGGTATATCATCTGTGGGGTGAAAGGAATAGGAGGAGATTCCAACAAACTAGCAGCAGCTCACTGAACATAGTTCGGAGAATAAAGATTGACATTATGGCTAGGGTGTTGAATATTCGCATATCTCCTCAAGTTAGAAGTTGGGTCGCTTGTCTGTAACTCTATCTGTAATGTGTAGATGTGTGTGATGGTATGCCTGGGAAGGGAATGAATCTATAATTCTCCTTTGGTTAATGGAAATTATTCATTTACCAAAAACAAGAGAATAGTTGAGTCGCCATTGAAATTGAAGATCTCATTGTAGGGTGAAGTTTTAGTTCCAGAAATTATAACATAAAGAGCTCAGTATGTCACCGAAATTGAGTGATTGCGACAAATCCTAACTGATCCAAACCTAAGCAATGGGGGAGAAGGAGGGAGACGAATAAGAAAGGGATCTTACAGCTTTTCATCTAATGGGATAATAATACTCTTTTGATGATTCACCCTTGGAACTTCAATGATTCATCTTTGAGGGATGGAGGCAGTCGAGATGAAGGATCTGGGTGAACGAAAAGCTGGAGGAGGGTGATGGAGATTTGGTTATTCATCCTCGCACTTTTCTTTCTCTCAACTTAGTCCCTATACCACATCTAAGTTACAAACTAAATCATTTTTTAGCATCAGCTAAAATTTAGGTGTTTACTTTTCGTGTGTGACTGTCTTAACCTTATAAACATAACAAAACAGGTTCTTGTACTGAAATAGTTCTTTAATCCAAAGCTTTTCAAAATACTAAGATAAAAATGTTAAAACATCATTCATGCATTTAAACACACTCATTAACTGTCAAATATAACAAGGTTGGCGACATTTTCGTCTTCTTACTCAAAAAGTTTACATAACTCTCCACAAAGGTTTAGCAGAGGCTGCCTGCTCTCTAAAATTATTATTATGACAAGAACTACCACATTTGTGCATATGAGTCATCAAGAACTCGTATCAATAAATCATCAGGCTGAATTATCAAGAGAACTTTTTTTTGTTGGTCGCCTTTTTAGTCTTGATAACATAAACCACTGTTTTCTCCTCTGTTTTGTGGAGTGTTGCTGCTAGTATTTAGTTGCTTTGGGCTATTCATGTCAATAAGGAAATGCTTCGGATAAAATAAATTGATGGTATGTATTTGAATAGACGTGACATGTGGGTTGTTCAAAAGAAAACAGTAATTCCTGGGTTTGGACACAAGTACTCAAAGTAAGAGATTTTGCAGTAACCAAATTTGGTTTCACACTAGCTATTTGGAGTAAAACACAACATTCCCAACAATTCTTTTATTGCTTGGTTGGCCGTGAGAGGAATACTTATCATACAGGACATGATGTGTGCTATAGAGGGATATTGACATGAGCCACATGTGTATTGTGTTCTAGTCAGAGTGAGAGCCACAATCATTTATTCTTCATGTGTAGTTATTTTTCTCTGGTTTGATACAATTTTATGGAGGACCTGCTGCTGACATTCTTTGCTTTATTATTTCACTCAAAATCTGAAGGGAAATGATTTTAGTATTCTGGTGAAAAAGTTGGTGTTTACAGTTAAGGTTTATGGAGTATGGTTAGAGAGGAATTCTAGCACTAGTACAAAGCAGGGCTGCCCCAACAGTTGTAACCGTTGGGGTAAATCATGACCCCAACAGTCACAACCGTTGGTGCCGAAAAAAAGATTGTTGGGGCAAATCGCGTTGGGGCAAATTCAGCAGTTCTTTTTTAAAAATAAAAAGAATATTTGCCAATTATCTAATTCTAACCATTCGCGTTGGTCACAACCATTGGGGCAAATCACGTTGGTTCTAACCATTGGGGCAAATGTTTTTCTTTTTTGAAAATGAAATAAAAAAATATTTGCCCCAACGGTTGGAACCGTTGGGGCAGATATTTGACGGTTCCAACAGTTGGGGCTGTTAGACAAATCAAATAAAAAAAAGAAAGCAATCAGCCAAAAATATTATGCACAAATACTCAAGACCTATGTAGAGATGATTATCATACTACAAATTACACTCCAGATACATAGAGAAATCAGAATTGAAAAATCTACCAATTATCTAATTCTAACCATTCTTCGTGATTCTTGTCAAGAGTATCAGATTATAACATCATCTTGAGTTGTCTTCCATATGAGTTTGAGAGGCATGTCAATATGCTCGTCATTGAAATTGCCATGAAACGTCTCATGTAGAGGTCTCATTATACCCGGAAAGCCACACTAAATATGATCATAAGTTGGCAAATCAACCAAAACTGAGAGGAACATAAAACCTACTGGAATCAGTGAATCAAATACAAAGAAAGGATAACTAGATAGCTTAAATTACAGAGAAGGTAAGTACTTAGCTCAAGACATCAAAATGAAGGATCCAGTTCAGGTTTAGTTTTACTTGTAATGTTTTATAGGCTTCACAACTTTTATGAAAGCTAACAACAATAAAAGTTTGGACCAATGTAATTTAAACATAAACTCAAATTTTCAATAATATCTTTCAGTTTTCACAAGTGATATAGGTTAATAAAAATTAAATAAAGCTTGGTTAGGTCGAATCTTATAGAAGATCATGTATGCGAATTTTTGTAGCAAGGACATTTTATATTTGTGAACCCAGTTCAGTTTGTGTCCATATTGTCCACTTTGTGTCTGTATAATCCACAATATTTCATGACCTGTGCTAAGTATTTTCTATGTTTCAATATGCCATATTATGCATGTTGTTGTACATTCATGCTTCTTATATAAGAAATCAATACACTGAAGACGCTAAAGTTAAAAGGAGTCAAAAATTCTTGCGGCAATTCTTGTACTTTTCATTGTCCCTTACTTAGTGATCCATGAAACCTGATATATACTTGATAAAGTTCATTTTAACTAGGTCTCAAATGGCAATCCATAAACCATCATGAGTAATATGATACAATGATGTGACTACTTAAAATTATTAAGGCCTGCAAAGTTGGGTCATTACCGATTTGTATTCCACCAAATCGGTAGTGAACCCTCATACTATATTTTTCTAAACACAAAATTACAATTAAGTGCAATAGGTTACCTGACTTCTACATGCTAAATTAGAGAACAACTAAGTCAACTAGAAACAATAAACAAAGACTCACATCCCTTTGGATAAAGTTTTCTTCTCATAAGAGCAATGAATCCCTCCATCTCTTCACATTCTACAATAAACAAAGACTCACGTCAATAGAAGAGCATGCAACAATTTACGCATCAAAATAAGAAAGAGATCCAGTAAAGGAAACTTAAAACTTACCTCTGAAGTTTAAGCATTTAAAGTCTTCACTTTCACATGTGCCTTAGATCACCCTGCAAAGTCCCAACAAATCAATCATAAATTTTAGAAACAAAAGAATATTAAACTAAAGTTATTTGACAATATGTGTAACATATTCTCAACCTCAAGAGATATCCAAACAAAAGAAAAGAGAAAAACAATACAAGAAACTATAACATCCTATCTCGATGCTTTCAGTATAAAAAACATTTCTATGAAACCCCTTTTGTCAATAAGATACCTGCATAGATATATAAAAGAAAACTCCACAAAAAGTTAGTATAGAAAATTGTATATATTACCCACTACAAGAAATTAGATCTTTAACAAAGGGAAATCCCTTCGTAGAAGAGTCAAATACAGTCTCTGTTGTATACTAACAACGGAAAATTCACTTCTCATCCCGTCATTCCATCATTAAGGCCTCATGAAGGTATTGAACTCCTGTTGTTAAAGAGTTTAATGTAGGGGTTACATAACTGTCATTCACATTTGCGACGGTACTATTTACTATCATTAAAAGTTGTGACGGTGTTATCGATCATCATTAATTTGTCATGATGGTTCAAAGTGTCCTTCGTTGATGAATTGACAGTAAATAACTAATTATACATTCACGGTGATTTTTCCCTTATATATACATATACACACACACTTCAAAATCCATATTTTATATACATATTCATATTCATAATGATAATGGACACGAATACTAGAGACATCGACTTGGAAACTACTCCAAACATGCACAAAAATACATATTTCACAGATTATTCATTTAAATGCTATATATTTCAGATTAATACAGGGTCAATAATAGAACACATCAAAAGTTACGAGGATGGGCTCCTTGCTTCTAAAGAAATTAAATCTGCAAGCAACCTAGAGCTTCACACTTAGCCCAATCATGATGCTTCCTCTGTTGATATATTCCAAGCATCAATTAAAAATAGAATAGTGCCAACTTCCACCCAGATTCTTTACTAACATAGACTCAAAACTAAGAGAGTTAAACTTAGATGCACCTCTAGTGAGCTCAGAATCTCATCTGTTAGGTCCATCTGACACTTCACGCAACAAAGCCAATCGTATGCTTATTACAAAATGATTTGAAAAGGCAATATAAGTAGTGACTCAATAACCTAAGTAAAGCTTGGCAACCTTATAGCAAAAGATTTAAATTGAACATAGGAACAGACCGTTAAAAGATTAATAAGGGAATGATAGCTCAAATTGATCAGTAGATCAGTAGATCCTCGAATGGAACTGTAGATCCTAGAATTGATGTATCCGTCAAATTGATGACGCAGTAGATAGTTTCTTCACATGAATTGTTCACCTAACTATAGATGCATAGCCGACAATTTCTTGAAAATTGCATAAAGAAAAAATAATCATCATAAGTAAAGCCTAAATCAGAACATTTAATATCAAAACATAAAGAAAATCCGTATAAAAAACAACCATTAATCCTTAACTCGTTCAAACTCCCATTTTTACTCATGATCCAAATTACTTCATTTAAAGAATCACAAACTAGACGCTAATCCATACAAACAACAGAAGTAAAAAGTGCCTAGTTCCCAAATCCATTAATTCGATACATACTCAATACAATTTAAAAGATAAATTAATTAAAAATTGAATCTAGCAAATAAAAACTCACCAGATTAGTGACTTGGGCAAAGAATCTGAGAGCTTGGAGGTGGCGGCCTTGAATTGGAGGATGTCAACGGCGATGGAGATGGCGCTGGAAGTTCTAAGAATAGGAGATGGGGGCCGGAGATTACTAGGGTTAAGGTTAGGGTTTGGAGGATTAGGGCTTTTTGGGGTCGGAGGAGGAGAGGAGGAGGGAGCCGCTGACGGGCTGCGTTTGAAGGCGAAGTTAGGGGTTTGAGAGGATAAGAGTAGCGGTTCCACCCATTGGGGCTGGGCATCTTTGTATAGGCTTCATTCCCCTACAAGAGAAAAGCCTTATGTGGTGATTTAGTAAATTAAAGCTGCTCTTTTTAATCGTGTACAGTGTTACACTTCCTCACAAATGTAGGGTATGGGTTGAGAGCTTGCAATTTCACTTTTGGGCAAGTTTGTTTCGTATAGATGATATTTACATGAATCTTGTGTAGATACCACGAATACCTGGAGTATGATGTTCATATTTCTCAATTGGTGAACGAATAAAATTTTTCATTGACTAAAGAAAAAAACATAATATGCACTCTTACTAGCATGCATCACGTTGAAAGTAGCATTATAATATGTCTTAGTTGTAGCTCTTCCCGAAATAAATGATAGGTCCAATCATATTCTTTAGAAGATTCTTTGCAGACCAAACTGATTATACAACTTCGTGTGCTATGTGCAAGGGCTTGCTTACTACGTTAGGTTAATAGTTCAGAATAATTGAGACGCAAACCAACTGGAACTGTAGGTCATAACTTACAGTTGTACAGAAGAACCAATAGCCCACGCAGCAGACTCTTTGTTTACCTGATGGGAGAAAATATAAATCAATCATAATTCGGGTACCTTAAGATTACAAGATGGCTACAACATAAATGAAAAGAAATCGTACGCCTAAAAGCTGGCCGAATTTCCAGTGGATCAAATAGTGACTGGCAGCTGGTGATTGCACGAATGCTTATTCTCTCAACAGGAAACTACACTTCCTTTCTGCAAATGTAAGGAAGCTTCAGTTTTGCATATAAAAAGTTTATAAAATGTGAGAATTGAAGAAGATACAACTAAGATAATTTCAGTTTGAGCATCTCAGCCCAAATTATAAAAATACGAAAGTTTCGGAATAATGAGAACACATCATACTTTAATGGCTTCATAGATATATTGGTTGCTTCATCTTGTGATTTCCGATATTCGACCGCAACGTCCTTGTTCTTCAGTTGATCTCAGATGAAATGATAGCAAGTGTCGACATGCTTGCTCCTTTCATGAAACACTGAATTTTTTGATAATGTAATAGCCGATTTGTTATCGACATAGATCTTTGTCGGTTCTTCTTGTACAAATTGTATATCTTTGAGCAAATTTCTCAACCAAAGAGCATGGGTGACACTCGATGATGTACCAACATATTGAGCTGCACAAGTTGAAAGAGTGACTATCGGCTATTTCTTTGAAGACCAAGTAAGCGATTATCGTCGATAAAGAGAGTGTAACCATTTGTACACTTTCGAAAGTTATATACAACTCATTTTTTTTAGTTGAGTTGGGGCTTGTTAACAGTGGGAATGTCCGGGTATATGTTTGTACATATAACTTCCTACTGGTAATTAGAATTTATTCATTTACCTCTGGCCGATGCTTGTGATTCTCTCTCTTAGCATACGTGCATCCTAATTAGGATGGACAATTCATCTCAGTAAACATATGCAAGTCTGGTACTGTATCTAATGATGTTTGGGTGACGTTCTAGGTTTAATAAAACGCGCATTAAGTAGGACAACTTGTAAAATTTTGGGTTGACTTATTTCTAAGAATTGTATTGTGTTTGTCTCTTGGGTCATTCATTTTTTTCTGTGAAGAACCCAAGAGACAAATACCATACAATTCTTTGATAGTAAAATTAAAATTTTCTCTTCTCGAATATCTGTTAGCCCAATGGTAAGTCCCATACATCTCAAACTTTTAACACCCCAAGTGGCCTTGTGGTTGGGCCATAAGACATTGGCACAAAAAGCCAAGTGCCGGTTCATGTCTATGACACGTCCGTACCCAACTTCTAATTATTAAGCATTGCAACACCTTAGCTATTCACCTCGGCCTAAACCACAAACTGGGGGCTCCACGCCCTGGGGTTTACTTGTCTGGTACTAGGCTAAGATTACTCACACCAAAAAGTAACTATATTATGGGTACTTAATAATAAGTTAAACTTCCCTTTCTTCTTGACGGGTTAGGATTTTATTTTTGGATGAGAAGTTTGGGGAGCATGTCTATGCTAAACTTACATATCGTTCATGGTCCTTATCATGAATGGTAGCATGTTATATTTAATACGGTTAGTTGCGGAAAGAACCCTTGTACTATTGCATAGTTGTAGATACACCGCTTTGTAGTCGTATTGATGCGGATAGACCACTATACTATTGTCCGTGTGCGGATAGCCCCCATGATTGAAATTTTTTCTTTTTTTAAGTATTAAAAAAAATATTCACTAAAGTTGCCTATGCACACCAATAGAAATGTAGGAGGTCTATTCGCAATTAGGCTATAGTATAAAAGGGGTCCGTCAACAATTAACCCCACTAAGTAATCCAAAGAAGCATTACCAGGTCTTACCTCCAGCCAATACATACATGCACCACCAAAATATAGCCAAGTCCGGTGGTTAGCACTAAACATAGTATATTAAAGTGTAATATCCCATAATGTAGAGTATAACTAAGGTTTTTCTTGAGTATAACTTGTTTTTCTACTGTATAACTAAGGCTACATAAGAAATAACTAGCAATAAACATATTTCTACAAACAACCCTAAAAAGTCTCAAAATAGAAGAACTTTATTATCTGCCCAATTTTATTCTTTCCTTATTTTCTACGAAGCTCATTTTGTCCGCTTCTCCTTTGCTTGATGGAGGGTATTTGTGGGAAAAGTTAAAAGTTTTGTGGGATATTTCTTACATTTTGAAGTGTCGAGGGTTTTGTGGAAATGTTTTGGGTGTTTTCTGGGAAAAGTTTCAACGGTACTCTCCGTGAGGAATGCATCAAAGTTTTGGGGTTTTGTAAGTTATACCTTAACATATTTCATACTCCATTCTATGCTTTGAATATTTGCTCTCTTAATGTCCCTGCAGGTATACAAAAATTCAAAGTTATCATGAGGATTTTGGGTTATAATTTTATATACTAAAATTCCCACATAGGTTAAGAGACTTTTCATGTTTGAGATCTCATCCTAATTTTTGAGATACACTATTATAACTCTAATGTCAGTGTAATACATGAATTTTTGTTATAACATCAAGAAATATCTAGTTAGAACATATCTCAACGTGCATAATATAATAATATAATAAGATAATTCAAAAGGTGCGATAACCATTATATGAATAATACCCAAACAATATGGCAAGATAAAATCTTCATTAATATTCAAAATATTACATACTTTATTAGATGTGCAAGTGCATACTATATTACTCTAGCCAACTCCATTTCAAATAATGCCTATCAACATTACTCATAATACAAGATGTTTCTAAAAGAAGTGTTGATAGTAATGTTCCCTTCCTTCTTGTTAATCGATTCTCTACAGTAATGATAGCAACTGCATATTTGGCAACCTAGTACGCGGACCAGCAATGTATTTCACCACAATGCCCGCAAAATGCCTTTATTTTATTGTAATCCTCCAAAATCACTAGTATAAAATATCTTATGGCATTTATTAAATTACACTAATCGTTCAATTGCACGCTGGACTTGAGTCCTTCGGTTCTAGATGTGAAACAATTGATTCTCTTTTGGGATGTGTTGTATACTTATCCTTGACTCCTCCAAGATTTTCTCAAATTCGGTAATATTTTGTTTGATGTTCAGCATAGATTGGAATTCTCGCCACAAGGGTGCGATGAGAACGAAAATGACTACCAACAGAATACTTAAGTATACATCTTAGTATAACAAACACGAGGTGTGTTTAATTGCCCATATGAATGCAACATCTTTTGTCCACTTTTTGACAAAAAGCAAATATGTTGATGAATAGTTGTTAACTATAAATAGCAAGGGGAACATTTAATGGATGATGCCCTCATAGTTGTAGATCATTGAGAGCTTTCCGATGAACTCCAGGAATTATATGGATCAGACAACGGGGAGAACTTTTGTGTCAAAAGCCACAATGGGGACTAGAAGAAGAAAAAAAATATTGGGATGAGCTGTAAATTGACATTTGGGAGGTTGGGGGTGGTTTAAACGAACAAATTTTGTGATCCAGGGGGCTTTTAGTAGTTGACCTTTTTCCAATGAATTAGAAGCATAGTTTTTTATCTGTTGGGCATTGGAAGCAATTTTCCCGTGTAAATTGCACCAAACCCCTACCGAATGAATGGAAAAGAGAACATAAGAACCAGTAACGATGAGTGAAGGGAATTGGGAAGAGAATAAGGATAGCAAGGGACATGTTTTTGGGTGTTTGAAGAAAAAAATCAAAATTTAGGGAGTCATTTGAGTCTCTTTAGGGTTTCTTGAATTTCGTGAATAAATTTTTGGGGGTTTTGATAAACAAAACTCATTGGGGTTTTACGGAAAAATGGCAAAGTTTTGGGGTTTTAATGAAACTAACCATCTAATTTAATCACATACTTAAAATTTCTCTTTTCTCTTTACAGGTAATATTCATCCAAGTAATTGCTTTTCGTTGAAAAGTGACAAAAGAAGTTAGCGTTCATATAAGCAATTCAACAAACCTCATGTTTGTTATGCTAAGATGTAATTCTAAATATTCTGTTGACATCCTCATTTTCATTCTCATCGCACACTTGGGAAGAGGAGTCTAGTTTACAGAACTTGAGAGAATCTTGAAGGAGCGGAGTCTAATTATATTGCACTTACGTAAATAGATTTTACCACATATATACTGGACGGACTCATGTCCAAGAAGCAGTTGGAGGGATGGTGCAGTGAAATGAATGCCACATAAGATTACTATCCTTAGTGATATTGGAGGATTACAATAAAATGAAGGGATGTTGTTGGCAATGGTTTCAGAGGCGGTGGCTAAGAGCTCCACATCAGATGTGGGGTGCTTCAAAAAAGCAATGCAACATATGTTTAAGCCTCACAAGGGCGCCACACGCATTGCACCCTGAGCATGGTGCATGATGAGGGACTTTGTACCTCGCATTGTGCTTTGCACCTTTATAACACTAGATGCAGGCATTGTTACAAAAGTACACTGCTGCTCCGCATACAAGATCAGCAAACATGAAGCCAATACCATTGCCAATCCATTAACAAGACTGAAGACAGCACTACTTACAACACTTCATTTAGAAACATCTTGTATTACAATTAATGTTGCTGGACTCTATTTGAAAGAGATTTTTCTATAGTAAAATGTGCTCTTGCACATCAAATAAAATTTATATAATATGTTTAATAGTGAAAGATAATTTTATTGTTGTCATGTTCTTTAGGTGTTATTCATATAATGATAATAGCATATATAGAAATTATTTTATTAGATCATGCATTAGGATCAATCACTGGCGTAGTGATATAATCAAGTTAGATACTTCACTAGTAAACAACAGGCCATTAGTGACTGTGCATCGATGATAGGATAGTGATCCATCACCCATGTTTGGACAAAGTAGAACGAAGTTCGATGCTGATGCGCCCGTGACTGATGTACCGTCGTGACGGAACATGACTCGTGGTAGATGTTCAGCAATGGGTACCCATCTTTGATGAATATCCACACAGGTTCCTGTCACAATTGTTGGGACCCACATTTAAAAAAGAAGTAAACCCCAAACCCTAACCCTCATTCTCTCATGCGTCGCTCTCAAAATCTCTCACTCTCTCACTTCTTGACCCTGCTAGTTGCTACCCTAGCCAACAGCTGCTTGCCGCCCTCTGCCTGCCTGTCTCTTTGCCTCATTTCTTCTCTACTATCGATCAGAGCCCTCAGACCTGACACCACTCTCTCTCTTCTCTCTCCCTTAGATCCATGGCACTGGCGACGGCCTTCCCTGTCGCTAATAGCCAGTTTTTCTATTAGTGTTTATTAAACTAGTTAACCTATGACTAGTCTAAGACGTTATAACAGGTTATGATATGTGATACCAACATAATATATGTATAACAGATCTCAACCACTATGATGGGCTTTCATTGGTTATAATAGATATAGTCCTTGTAAATCCAAAGTGCTTTCATAGTTTGAGATCATTCTTTAGGTTATCTTTGTATATGATGATTATAGTTTAACCGAAAAAGTCTTTCAGTTTCTTTAATATGTAGTTTAATCATAATTTTTTCCGAGATCTCCCATATTTTAGAGGAGTTTTGGAGTAAGGATATGCTTGTTGCTAGAAAAAACTATTAAAAAAACTTAGGAAGCTAAATAAGGAATTACATTCTGGTACTCTGAGGTATGGTGTTTTTACACGGGTAACCCTAGAGTCTTCATATCTACATGGGTGACCATAAGATTGCTAATGTAGTTATATGGGCCTTGGAGTAGCTTGTCATATGAACTACAGTTCACCCATGTAATTACAAGTAGTAATCTCTTGGTCATTCGTGTATTTACTTAGACTCCAGGAGCACCCATGACCCGTGCAATTACATTACTACCACAGGGTAGCAAAATGTAATTAATCCTAAAAATATTTTGCATATATATCTAAGAGAGTTCACTCTTACAAAAGTCATAAATTATGATATATTTTCTGTCTCTACGCGACACATTTTTGTGTTGCATAAATGAAGCACGATATATATATCAAAAGTGTGGGTAGAGCATTTGTGGATGAGGGTCTTTTACACTTGTGAGAATGTAAAACTTGTGACACATACATGTGTCATAAAAATCACAACACATATACGTGTTGTAAAATTAATGACACGTATATGTGTCGAGAGTAATGACATATACATGTAGCACAAAACTCGTGACACATACATGTCTTAAGAGTGGTGACACATAGTTGTGTCTAGACCATAAAAATATAAAGATCATCATTCAACACTATAACTTCCCAGAAGGTTACCCATTTTGGGATTACTCGCACCAAAGCACACTTAACCATAGAGTTGTTTGACTTATACACTATCATATATGTTTAATAATCAATATACTTAAAATCTAAAACTTATTATTTAAGCCCATCAATAGATCTTCACACAACCAATGTGGGACTATTAGCCTTTCTCAAATTTATTTTATTTTATATCTAGTGACACAAATATATGTCATGATTTGCCCCACTTCTTATTTGTGTCACTGCTGTTTATTCCTTTGCAAATAAAATGACAATTTTAAATGTGTCATAAAAGAAGTATAGACACATGCGACTTTTGCTATAGTGCTTATTGATTGTAAAAGTAGTCTTGATGATGTTGAACTAAAAATTCAAACTGATCCTCTGGACTCAAATCTGACTAGTCAAGAAAAGAACCTCATTGACACGTATAGAAAATTTCTAAATGCAAAGAGATTGTTCTATATTCAGAAGTTCATAATAGATTGTTTATTTTGATGTGATCAAAATATATCACATTTTCATCATGGAAGTTAGGAAAACCGGTGTTCTGTTTTGGCTTTGTATGATTGTCGATGGACGAAGCTTGTCCATTCTATAGAGATTTCGTATGAGATTGTTTATTATCTTAACATACTAGGTGATAAAGTAAATGTGTCTGATATTGACAACTCTATATCACGGTTGAGGAATGTTCTAAATGACAAAACAGAACAGAGATTCGTTCAACCTATTACTAAAGAGGAGATTGTAAAAGATCTATTCTCTATTTCTGATTAGAAAACACATGGGCCCGATGGGTTTTTAGCCAATTTCTTCAAGGACACTTGGGATATAGTTGGTGATTTAGTAGCAGCAGTGTTCAAGTTCCATGGAAACTATAAGAGCTTGAGTCAGGTTAATGCAACATTCCTTACCTTTATTCCTAAAATCCAGAGTGTTGTAATTGACTTGCTCCCTCGTAGTGATTGAACAGAATGGATAAAAGGCTAGTGGGATTAATGCGATAGGGTACGGATGGGTATATTGCTAGGAGCAAACACCGGGCTAATATGAAGCGGATGGATCCAAGTTTTGCGTGGAATGAAAGAAATTTAATTTGCATTGTCTACAAACAAGGAAGCTATAAGTAACGCAATGATAAATATCATGAAGAGTTCGATCCTAGCTTAGGATGAATTCTAGCGGCATGCTTAACACATGCAAGTCAGACGGGAAGTAGTATTTCTAGTGGCAGATGGGTGACCAATGTGTAAGAACCTGCTGTGGAAGGGAAACAACAACTCGAAATGATTGTTAATAACCCCTGAGGTTAGCAGCAAAAGGAGGAATCCGCCTAAGGAGGGGCTCGCATCTGATTAGCAAGTTCGTGAATCAATAGCTTACCAAGGCGATGATCAGTAGTTGGTATGAGAGGATGATCAGCCACATTGGGAATAAGACATGGCCCAAACTCCTATGGGAAGCAGTGATGGGGAATTTTTTGCAATGTTTTGAGGGATTAATTTCAAATTATTAGAGATTCCAGGGAATAATATCTGAAAAAAACACTTCATGAAATCATATACCTTCAATAGTTATATATATAATAATTAATTAGAAATTTATAGTTTGACTAACATTAATAACTAAGAAACACAAAAACTCGCATATAGAGGAGTAACTAGGTGCCTCGACCAGCTGCCTGAACTCATCACGGTTCGCCAAATAAACAGGGCTTACCAGTTGAGTGACCACATTAATTACCGGTCTCAGGTTTGAAATCAATGGAGCAAGATAGCACGACAACCTTTACTTTGCCAATGCTGCACCAACGAGGTTAAAGTAGAAAAGAGAAGGCTGGTGAGTGTTTAAGAGGAGGTCAATTGTTTACTGATCCTATATACCATTCAAAATCTTATGCAACATATATGAGTGAAAATTCAACTCTACAATTTTCTGACAGCTTAAATGATATGATGGTTAATAACCAATATCCTTTTCATAATTGAAATTGTCACAAAAGCACAGTTATAAACTTGTAATAGACAATAGATCTGAAAACCAAATCCTGTGTTATTAACAATTTTCCTGAAAAAACAAAAGAGCGAGTAGTTTACCTTATACAAGGAACCACTTTGAGACAACAACCTATTAACCCCCTGCAAGCATAACCGAACTCAGCTTTGGAAATGATGAGATGAGGGTCCAAAAGCACCCTCAACAACCATGGTCTGCCGATCTTAGGTTATGAAACAAGGGCCCAACAATCTCCCCGCCAAGAGACTCGTATGTCAAGATCACTTTGGCGGCCACGTCTTCCAAAATATCATATAGCAATAATAAATACAAGTTATCTACTAAAATGGAGAACTTGTATAGAATTTGCATAAATGCGAAGTTAAATTTATACTTACATGCATCTTCGCAATCCTCTTCCGCTCCTGTAGATGATCATAAGCTAAGGAGGTGTGTGAGGTCCTCTAACAAGAAGGTCCATAGGTATCAAGATGCCTTATGATTGTATAAATTTCCTAATTAGTTAGACCTATGCAAGAAAACTACTAATAGGACATAAAACCTTTAAGAATAATATATACCAGGCTTTCCTCTTGCAGTTCTCTTCCAACTTCATGTGCAAAGGATAGAATCCCCACGGTGATTGTATGGCTGCAAAGCCTAATGTGCCTTTGCCTTATTATATTTTTTTCCTTCAAAAATAGAACATTATTAGTATGTAGAATGGATAATTATATAATGGTAATATCATAAAAAACTTACAACTCTTGACTCTGAATTCCACTCGATGGGGACTCTGAATTGGCAGGTATCAACCCTATGATCAAGCTTCAAAGTCCTCCAGTTGTCCTCAATCTTTATCATAGTAGTTCTTCTATATTGTTCTCTCTTCTAACAATAAGGAAAAATTATTAAAGAACCTAAAGGCTATTTTCCCATGGAACTTTTGTTTTCATGCACATAGATAACGCCAAGAGAGCGATCTGAAACTATTGCAGGTAAAAAATCCACATAACTCTTCTCATAACTATTCAATTATTTTTATTAACAAAGATTATCTATCTATTAATATAATAAAACCCTATCCCAGTCGTTCACAACAATTATAGATTAACAAGTTTTAAGAATCTCTAATAAGATCATATCCCATTCAAGTGACGGTTGATACATAATGTGAGGGATATATATATACTATAGCAATTACAAGAATAACACTCAAGTATGGCAACACACTAATATATTCATAAATGCTTAAAATATTAAATAAATTTTATTTTATGTGCAAGAGCACAGCACTATCTAGCAAAATCCATCTCATACAATGTCAAACAATTTGTTACTGCACATGCAATACAAGATGTTCCTAAAAGGAGTCTTCTTCTTATTATCGATCACGCTTCAGTATTGCAATGAGAACAAAAATGGGGATGCCAACTAAATAATTAAGATTACATCTTAGAACATCAAAGATGCATTGTTTTGAAAAAAAAACACCGAAGAATTTTGTTTTTCTCAAAAATCCCCAAAACATTTCCAACAAAACCCCAAACTCCAAAGAGTCTCAAGTAGCCCAAAACTTTTACCTTTTCCCATAAAGAAAATAAATCATGGACACGGAGAAAATGAAAAACAAAGATTGGGCAAATAATAATGTTCTCCAATTGCAATAGATAATTTTGGTGGTTTTATTGGAAGACATAAAAGTTTTGGGGAGAGACATTAAAATTTTGGGGGTTACGTGGGAAAGGAAAGTTCATTGGGGTTTTAGTTTGTGGGAAAAGCACCTCATGTAACTATTTATCAACATACTTGTTTTTTGTCGGAAGTTGAGATAAAAGAAAGATGTGCTCATATTAGCATTTCAAAACACCTCATGTTTGTTAGCTAATGTATATCCTTAAATATCCTGCTAGCAACCTCATTTTCGTTCTCATCGCACCCTTGTTGAGGGAATTCCATTATATGCAGAACACGAAACAAATGTAATTGGACTTTAGACAATCGTGGAAGAGTTGAGTGATGTTATGCAGCACGTCCAAAAACAAATAGATTTTACCACAACTGTAACTGAAGAGCTCATGTACATTGAGCAATTGGAGAGATGATGCAATGAAATAAACGCTATAAAAATTATATATCGGTGATTTTGAAGAATTACACTAAAATTAAGGCATGTCGCATGCATTGTCGTGAAAATCACTGTTGGTCTGCACAAAGCTGAGTAAACATGCAGTTGATTCCATTACTGAAGCCAATGAACTTATAGGAAGAAGGGAAATATTAACAACAATGCTCTTATTAGAAACATCTTGAAACTTATCATATACATATATTTAATAAAAATACATGTTATATGTACTGTATGTTATGTTAGCTAAAAAATTTTTACTTTGAGAATTTATTAAAACATAAAAGTTTGTCTGTGAAAATTTTAACATTCTTATTTTCCAGAAAGTACTATAATTTGATAAATGAATTAATATTGTGTATCTTAATAACATTGAAATTTATCAAGGGTATATTAGTTTTAGAAACTAATACAGTAGTTATAGGTTACCAAAAATACTTTTATGAATAAAATTTTTGCCTTATCTATTGACTCTAAACCACTCACAACTGCAAAGCTCTAAAGATATTATGATCACAGAATCCACAAGTTTACTGATAGTAATTATTCACCATAGTTCCATGACGGCATTTGTCTAAGAACAGTTTTAGAGATACTACATTAATTAACTACACAACAATGAAAAATATGATCGCAGAATCCATAAGTTGACTAATATTAATTATTCATGATATTAAAAAGGTATTCATGTAATAAATCCTACAAAACTGATATCCAAATTTATCTAACAACTTAGTTCATGTTTAAGACATCTAATCTGACTATTATAAGTGAAATTAGATTTGGGTTAAAAGATACTTGCCTCTAAAGCTCCACCGTCCAATTCTGAAAAGCTCCAATTAACTAATTAATTCTTCCTCCGTTCAAAAGCCGCCAGCTGACTCTTCTTGTTCTTTCTTTCTTTTAGGCAAGAGGGCTTCGGTTCTTTTTTTTTTCCTGTGATATAAAATGGCGTGAGAGAAAGTGGTAGGATTGTTATGATCTCCCTAGAGTTTAGGGATTAAGCCCAATCAAAATAGGAGTGATCCTCTAACTATCCATCATAGTATGGATGATTCTATTCTATGCCTTGTTCTTATCGAATCTTTAATCCATAAACTACGAAAGATAACTTCAATTACTAAAAAAAGTACTATTCATGTCCTCGGAATCAAATACAGCATCAGGTTGAGAGTACTAACCTTGCATGCATGTAGGAGAGGCTTTGCTAGAAGCATGTCCTACATGTATTTGAACAGAATATTGACAACTTGTGATAAATTAAGAATGGAAATCGAAAGATCAAATATTTGAACAGAATATTGACAACCTCAATGAATTGGAAGCGAGATTTAGTACCTGAAGGTGGGATTAGTGCGTTGATCTCCGTGCTCTGACGACAGAGATGGATCTCATCTAATAAGCTGACAAACTAGATTTGGGAAATAAATACGGAATTAGAAGGGAATCCGAAAGAATCGGTCAGAAACGGAAACTGACCTCGTGCGTAATCTGAGCACGAAGCGTTCAATGGATATTTGCGAAGGTACCCTCTAATTTCCTTAACATTAGATTTTATTACAGCCAACATTTATTTTTTGTGTTTTTTCATACATATCCCCAATATCTACGATATTTGCAAACCTGTTGCCCTGAACTTTATATTTGCAAATGTCTCGTCCAATTCTTAAACATTAGATTTTGTAGTACTCCCAACAATTTTTTCTTGGGGTTTTTTTAACATAACCCCAAATGTACTATATTTGTAAATCTCCCTCCAAGTCTTACTATTTACAATTTTGCCCCCTGAGAATCGGATTCCATTGATCAACGACACATCAAAAGAATGTCATTGAAGCAGCAATAAAGAGATGTTAGACGTGGGTATAGTGCGACCTAGTTTCAATTAATTTGCCACACCAGTGGTCATGGTGCGCAAAGTTGATGAGAATTGGCGAATGTTCATAGATTATCGAGCTCTCAATAGCAACACCATCAACAATCGATTTTTTATTTCGTTAGTGGATGAGTTGTTGGATGAATTGCATGGTGCAATAATATTTTCCATTCTTGAGCTCTGCTCGGGCTACCTTCAAATTAGGGTGGCAAACGAGGATGCACAAAAGATACTCATCAAGGGCACTACCAATTCTTAGTGATGCACTTCGACTTAGCGAATGTCCCATCAACATTCTTAGGGCTTACGAGCAAAGTCTTTCATCAACAATTGCATCAATTCATTCTAGTGTTCTTTGATGAAATCTTGATTTACTGCAAGAGTCAGCAAGCTTCATCTGCCTCATCCCAATGCAGATCCAGCTAGATCTAATGGTGTTTTTCCTTAAGAGAAATAAATGCAAATATGAGAGCATGAGTTAAATAGAAGTTTAACCCTACTAGTACAATGCACGTGCTTTGCGTGAGCATTATGTTTTAAGTTTTGAATTTCTTATTGAATAGTTAAACTATGTGTTAATAAATAAAATTGTATAATAAGATTGCTTAAAAGAAATATATGAATTAATTATTATTGTGTAGTTGTTGCAATTAAATATTTTTGGTCATACTCCTATTAATATTAATTAAATTATTAATTAATGTCAAATTTAAGATTAGTTATCAATTAGAAATAAATTGAATAGGTAGGGGTATAATAGGATTTGAGTTAAGTACTAATTAAAATAGTACATTTTCATTATTTAAAATTATATTTATTTTACAGATATGTGTAATATTTAATATATCACTATAAATTTAAAAATTAGAACATAAAACAAGTATAAATGCCTACGTGCAGCATACGTGCACTATACTAGTTTGGATAAAACTTATCATGAATATTCATTCTCCTTAATTTGTGCTTGATTGGCCAATTTGACAATCATGTTTCCATTAAGTGATGAAATCTAGAGGAAATTAATAAGAATTAAGTTAAATTAGTAAAGCCAAAAACTTTTGTTATTAGGTTTCTGGCACGCATATTGCTTTGCGCATATTGTTTCATCTGAACTAAGATTTTGAACATACTACTGAACAAAAATAATTTTGTAGGCTATCTTTCAAAACTTATTGGCCATTAAGTGATAATTTCAAACTTATTTAGAATTAACACAAAATGACCAAACTTCTTAAGGGGTTAGTGAAATTTACCCAAAATATATAAAATCTTGATGAGTTATCTCTAGTGAAATTCAACCAATCCAACCTCAGATCCTCATTCACATGACATTGGTTGCATAAAGCTCATAAACATAATTCGCATCACTAGGGTAGTAAACGATCAAGCGAATTAAATATTAAATCTTGAACAGACCATTGAGCAAGCTAATGGGCCTAAAATCAGAGACGCTACTAGGTGAGACTAAAGATTTTTGATGACTCTCAAAATTATTATATAGAAGTGAAGTAGAAAATATAACTGGGTTGAAAATATAGAATCATGTGAAATATTGAAATTGTCAATGTCGATGAGCACATAGTGGTTCTCCTGCTGATAGTTGCGATTACCGCCACCATCACAAGCCATGCCAATGAAATCGCACTGCTCTGGATCTATGTGTTTTTAACGGTAAATTGAATATTCAAACCCGATAAATACAGTATGACAATTGGCATCATTGGTTCAACTCCGTAGGTCTTAAAACATGTGTCAAGAGCACCTATAACAATATCCATCGAAACAAGTGTAATGTATGATATTTGGTTTAATATTTAGTATAGACCGTTTCATAACAGTTCATCAATGAAATACCGTGAACAATTAAAAACTCCATATTCACTAGATAATTGATGATCAAAACATATCTTAAAAGAAAGCTTGTTTTGAATAAACTGCAATTATTTATTAAGTAATAGACGATTATGATTGAAAGTTAGATCCTCAACCACATTTAATAATAGAGATATCCAAATGCTAATCCCCAAATCTATCTATTTTGTATTATTTTATTAAAGTTTCTCTAACCATTAGATCGAAACTATGAAGTTATGGTGAGAGTTGAGAATTAATTTTTATATTAGTTCTACCACTTTAAAATATTGATTTATGAAATCATATACCATTTCGATACTCATATATAATCATATATAATAGTTACAAATTTGTAGTTGGTTAATGTGACTAAGAAACAAAGAAACTCACCTAAGGAGGAGAAACTAGGTGCATTAACCTGCAGCCTGAACTTATAATGGATCATCATATAAGCTGGACTAACAAATCAAGTGATCACAGAACCAAAATCAACGATGGTACAGGCACCAGTCTAATTGAAGTCAAAAGAGCCTGCTGGCACGACAACTTTTCACTTTACTGATGCTGACATTAATGCGGTTAACATAGTACGGAGAAGGCCGGTGTGGGTACAAGAAGATTGGAGTGGTTCTGCTAATTTTCGTTTGGCCTATATATGGGACGAAGGCGCCGGAGTGAACTTACCAAGTAGTAGGATCTGAAGCTCACCAGGCAGTAGGAGAACACACCAGAATCATGCACACAGGGGAACAAACAACAAGTATCTATTTATCTAAAAATAAAATAAAGTATTATAAAACAATAGTACTTTGTGGAAATATTCTCAATAGTAGAAATACTTTTATTAGTTTCATTGCATCATATTTTTTCCGTGATGAGATAGAAAAATGAAAATGAGTATTCTTACTAATAATTTACTTCCATTAATGAAATCAAAAGATGTATACTTGCAAGTAAAAATTCTCTATAAAAGCCAACATTGTGATTAGAATCTAAAATATTTGAGTATATAACATAAACAAATAAATATCAAAGTCAAATTCATAAAACAAACACTTCATTATGAACTAAATAATTTATAAAAGATTATCATAACACAACACACACATATCAAATGACACAAAAGCATTTAGACAATTACTTTTCCAACAAAATAAAAAAAGATATTTCACACTTGTACAATTACTCTCGATGATTTTTTCATATTTTGAAATTGATGCATGACTTTTTCAGTGGTAAATCTATAAAACGCATCTCTTTCTATGTATGTAGCCAATCAATCATTCACCCATTCATTTTTCATTTTGTTATGCAAATGATTCTTCACAAACTTCATTCTTTGAAAAGCTCGTTCTCTGATTCGCGATGCGCTCTTGATAAGATCAAAGCTAACTTCACAAGCAAATACACCAAAGAGTATGCAATATTTGTTTGGTCTCTACCAAACTTTTTGAAAAAAAAAATCACCAATGTCTTTTAGCTTTCAAAGTTTTCTATCTGAATACATCAATGATTGTAAATGGTTAAAATATACTCTATAAAAGACCCGAAACAATAATGTAAGACTCAAGATAAAAATGAATTCACTGGATTCATGCAAGCAATACAAATTAGCAACTCGGTGTTAGCTTTTATAAAATTGTTGTTGAGCTCTTGAAGTTGCTTGTCAATCACTTGATAGAAAATTTCAACATGAAAATAGTGCAAATTTGTCACTTTCTCAACATCATGCCTTGGCCATCATAAAGTACAAACATATCATCCATATTTAGAATATTAATAGGGTTTTCTCTTTTTAACCCAAAGTTTTACCCCAACTTATTTAAAACCCATATATACATGAACATACACTTAAATAAAAATAATTATTATTTTTATAATTATCTTATTATAGTTTTCTTAATTAAATCCCTTTATGGTCTACATTTAATATCTTAAATGACCTCCTCCATCCACTCTCTACTATTTCACAAGTCTTTTCAATTCATATTATTACTGTTACTTTTATACATAAGAAATGTAAATGCTTATTTTCACATGAAAGTAGGAATTGAAGAGGGGTTCATCAAGAGTATAGTTGGTAACCTCAAGAAAAATTCAAAGGATCCAATTAATAAAAACTCCTTCAACAATGTCTATTTCATTTATATATAACCCTCTCCATCCCCCAACACTCACAAAGAAGGCTCACTCAAGATTACCAACTAAAATGAGTAATGCATTTTCTTCTCTTCCTCCCTATCATTCTCCTTTGCTCGCCAATGCAAATAGGAAATTAGAAGTGAAACTATTTTTATAGTTACCAACTAAATTTATTAAGTAACTTTCCTTGGTGGCCAAACTTGACAGAGGTGGAGGCTTTGGTGAAGGTGGTGCCGATGAAAGAATAGATGGAAGGTCTTGGTCTGGATGGTACTGAGGTAATGCTTGAAGGAGGCAGAGAAGATGGGTTAGGAGAGACAAGACGGGAGCAAGCAATGGAGATAGGGTCTGCCAGGAGCCCTGAGGTGGTGGTGGTCGAGGGGAAGGATCACGGTGCCCATCATATGGTCGCATGTATGAATGTATGAATATTATCCAATTTAAGGTTAAATATGATGTGTTTGTTTGTTGTTGTATTGATAGAAAGTTGCTTAATTATTGGGTTGCAATTAAACAAATATTGTGATTGTTTTGTTTTGTTTCTTTCATGTATGGTTAATTTGATGAGCATCGAATATTAAGTTGGGTGGACATTGACATATAAGGGTTGTTGTGGATTTGTAATCGCATCAATTCAATGGATTATTTAATAGTGAATATAAATAAATAATTTATGAGGACTATTAAATATTTGTTAATATTTTAAATTTTAATATTGTTATTAGAAATAGTATTAAATAGTTTCCAAATACAAATTAAAAATTGTAAAAATAATAGACTTTTACGACATTAGTTCCTTAAATCTTTGATATTCTGAAATTAATCCCTCAGTTCTTTAAATTTTGATATTCTGAAGTACCTCAAATCACAAAATTAACATCAAGTCCCTCCCTAAGCTTTTTGAATTAGTCCCTCATATTATTGAAATTGCTATTATGCTCCTCAATTAATAAATTAATTTGAAATTAGGAGCAAGTGGCCATGCTCCTTTGAGAGTTTGTAATAAACTTGAAATTTCATTAGTTTTAATTTAACTTTCACTGTACACTTTCTGTATATTTCCGATGCATTTCTCTATTGTTATCTTATTTATATATCAGTACTATATTATTAGAACAATAACTAATTTTGGTCATACTCCTATTAATATTAATTAAATTATTAATTAATGTCAAATTTAAGATTAGTTATCAATTAGAAATAAATTGAATAGGTAAGGGTATAATAGGATTTGAGTTAAGTACTAATTAAAATAGTACATTTTCATTATTTAAATTTATATTTATTTTACAGATATGTGTAATATTTAATATATCACTATAAATTTAAAAATTAGAACATAAAACAAGTATAAATGCCTACGCAAGAAACGACGTGCACTATAGTAGTTTGGATAAAACTTATTATGAATATTCATTCTCCTTAATTTGTGCATGATTGGCCAATTTGACAATCATGTTTCCATTAAGTGATGAAATCTAGAGGAAATTAATAAGAATTAAGTTAAATTAGTAAAGCCAAAAACTTTTGTTATTAGGTTTCTGGCACGCATATTGCTTTGCGCATATTGTTTCATCTGAACTAAGATTTTGAACATACTACTGAATAAAAATAATTTTGTAGAACCATCTTTTTCATTTGACTATGATCATGTGCACATATGACTTTATATTGTTCAACTTATATCACTTTTGTAGGACTATGATTTTACGATTATACTTGCATTACATAAAATTTAACTTAACCAATAACAAAACACCACTTGATAAATGAAAATAGATAAAATTTAACAAAATGAAAAATATAAGTTAAAATATTAAAACAGTACAACAGGTGTTTGGATTTACTAATTTAATTATAATTTATTCGTATTAATATCCACAAGATTCTATACAATAATGAAAACGTGATTGCCAAATTGGCCAATCAAGCACTAGTTAAGAAAATAAATATTCATGGTAAGTTTTATCCAAATTAACGGATGCCTTAGGGAACCCATTAGAAAAACCCGATGTTTATGTTTATGTATCTACATGGGGAATCCTAAGATTATTGATTGTATCTATGTAGGTAACCCTTGAAAGAAAAAAATTAAATAGTACTATAAGGTAACCCATGTAACTACAATTAGTAAGCATAGGTTACCCTTGTAGTGCACAAACTCTAAGGTGACCCCTGTAATTACTCCTATACATCAGGGCACCTGAATGTAATTAATCCTAAGGGTATATTTGCCAAAAGTTAAGATATTGAGAAGAAGTTTTGTACTAATAAATATTTGGGAGTTTATATGCAAAAATCTCAAAAATATAAATCTAGGGGTATATAAAATCTATCATAAAGAATTGGATGATGTATTAGAAAATATCAAGATTTGAGAGCAAATTTGAAATATAATATATTTTGAGTTATTTATTGAAAGAACCGGAAAATCAAATATAAGGGACAAATTTGCAAATAGTGATGGTGAGGGATTATATTTGCAAAAACTCATAATTTTAAAATTTTCTAGTTTTGTGACAAAAATAAAACTTATTTTGTATTTTTGGCAAGATTTCATCGGTAATATTATGTTTATTGACAACACATAAACTAACAATGTTAATTTTGAGGGCTATCTTTCAAAACCGCTATACTTCACCGTATATTGGCTCTAGTGAAGTTAACCGATCCAAGTCGATCCGGTTTCACGGAGCATCATGCCCCGCTACCCATGTATCACCTTGAATCCCTGCCGCGAATGTGCATCAGTATACGATTTAACACCGGTCTCATTGTAAAATCCTGGAAAGTGCCAAATGGGGACTTAAAGTCCGAAGTCACCTGCTATGTGATTGACGCAGAGACTTCCTATAACTTATTGTTGGGTCGACCTTGGATCCACAGAATGTAGACACTAATAATGAGGTCAAGACGGTGGTCGCGACAAACAACCGCTAGGATGATGGTTTCATTCGATTCTCTCCTCTACTGCAATGAGTCCGAACGAATCATCTACCAAGGCACCTGACAGCGTGAAGAAGCCGATACCGGCTTCCGCTTGGTTATAGTGGTGGTTTTGTTTTAAATGACATTGTACCCTTGTAATCAATCTTGACGATGAAGAATCGCCGATGAACATTGTAATTGGCAAATTGCCGCATGAATCAATAAATGACCATTTAGAGTATCCTCTCGCTTTGCTGATGACAAGTTTATACAACAATCCGAAGTTGCACCTACCAACTCGGTCATTTTGCTTTAAACAAAAGCAGCTGAGACCTTTGGGACAACACTGCCATCCCACTAAGATCAAGTAGTGAAAAAGACTTGGTTTACTGAAAAGGAGATGCAGCTCCAACTAATCATTTCTTAG